>JAIPRL010012447.1:0-12035 GCA_025469235.1 Pemphigus obesinymphae | reverse complement strand
ATCACTTATAATGTGATTAATATTTCTTTTTACAGACGAGTAGACAAGGGATTCAAAAAGTTTAGCTACGTGAGGGAGAATAGATATTGGCCTATAGTTAGAAACGTCAGAAGGGTCACCAGATTTGTAAATATGTAATATTGTAAACGATATCGCGAAACGCATTCGTTTGATGATTCATCGGTCGATGACTCATCGTTCGAAGGCGGGAAGAGATAGGCGGTAACCGGTTTTTGTTTAATATATAAGGACTGTCGGCTGCCGTTGGACGGCCAGTCGTTATTGTGTACTGAAGATGGTAACTTTGTTACCGAAATACGTATTTACCTAAATAAAGTAAATATTTTTGTGGAATTGAGTCTTCAATTATTATTAGAAAAATACCACAAGTACTCAAAATATAAACATATATATAATATATTATTTAATTCCATTTTAATTCCTATTGTATGCATCCAAATGCTATTATTAAATATTTGGGCATTATTTATTTTATTTTATTCTATTTATTTTTATTTTATATATATATCCCACCTATTTTTTTTATTTATTTATATATATATTTTTTTATTAATTAATCCTAGTTACCGTGATGTCATTGCACATATATTTTATCTTAAAATTTTCTTATTTGACTGGTTCATATTCTTCACGGGGTACGTGTCTCTAGTCCGTCCCATTTGTCCTGTAAATATTATATACCTATATAATGTATATTATGATTTTAGATTCTGAACGTAGCGAGGAAGCTTATGGTTTTACAATGATGTTTATTTTTTTATTTATTTATTTATTTTCTGTAAACACATTTTCTAACAGAAGAAGTGCTCCGATCTTTACACTCATACCCGGTTTCCGGTAGAAAATTACATCTAGTTGGTACTTTTAAGAGGTCATTTTTTGATTTTCATAATAGTTTTTTAATGCGTAAGCAAAAACTATCAAAAAATTACGAAAAATACGATTTTGTAAAATCGAGAATTTTAATTTCTTCGTAATTTCGAAAATAATGACTTGAAAATCTTGAAATTTTTATTAAATATTTAGTTTAGTAATATATTTACGTTAATTAAGTTTTTTTTAATTTTTTTTAAATTTTGGTCTATTTATAGATATTTTTAGTTTTCGAGGTTTTTAAGTCCTAAAAGGAGTAATTTTCGGTTTTAAGTTCTGAAAATTGT
The DNA here is from genome assembly GCA_025469235.1 of Pemphigus obesinymphae. NCBI lineage: Eukaryota > Metazoa > Arthropoda > Insecta > Hemiptera > Aphididae > Pemphigus > Pemphigus obesinymphae. The sequence continues at coordinate 10,854 of JAIPRL010012447.1, read as the reverse complement.
ATACAGCGTTAAATATACGTTACTCTAACTAAATTCAAAAAATCTTAAAAATCCGATGTCACAATTTTTTTATATAGTCATTTTAATTTTTTCGACAAAACTATCAATTTTGAGGTACTCAAGTCCAAATAGTTGGTAAAATGAGATTTTAAGACCTGGGCAAAAATTTTGATTTTCAATGATGAATAACACGACTAAAAAATAAAATAAAAATAACAGCCTCGATCGATCCTTATTTTAATTTGTTTTTTGTATGTCTTAACCTTTGAATTACACTCAACTAAGTCTTAGTAATTATTTGATGTGATAAATAATAATCAATCCATTAAATTTATTTTTAGAGGTAAATTTAACGAATAAATCATAATAATTTATATAAATAAATAAGTATACGTAATAATATTATATTTGTAATATATCTTATATTATAATATTGTAATACACAAATTATATTTTAATATTTATAAACACAATAAATTAAATAAACACAATTTAAATGATAAAAAACCGGTCGGTAAGGAGTGGAAGCACTTTGCACGTTGGGTAAGATAATGATGACGGATATACGGATATATTGAATTTTTTAGCTATGATAAATCATTTCTTTCGAAAAAAAAAACGATTCTGAGCAAATCTTGGGTGGATGTACTTGACAATAACTGTAGATTATACTAATGATATATAATTATATAATAATAAAATGAACAAAAAAAGTTGAAAAAAGTGCAAAAGTTAAATATTTAGATGTAATTTGCTATCAGAAAATAATGCTAGTTTGTAATGATCAGAGAACTATAGAATTTTAGGGTACAGACATACAAAAAACACATCATCGTAAAACCAATACATTCCTCGCATTGGTCAGAATCTATAATTGAGTAAAAAATTTAATATATCTATCAAAAAAGTATTGCACAATATTTGTTATGTGACCAACCGCTAGGAAGATACAGATTTAATTCTAAATTTAGTGATTTGATCTGCTCGAAGGACCACTTAGTTGAAAAGAACCAAATATTCGACTTGTGCTTTTAAAAATTTTTTTTGAAATATAATTAGATACCAAAATACATTATGAAGTAATTGTCAAAGGTTGGGTTTAAATTCTATTTTTGGGAAAAATATATGATGACATGTATATTTGTTTTTACAGTTCAACTCTTACACCATAGATACTATCGCGATTTTTTCGATAAAGTCAAATGCCTAATAATATAGCAGCTGTGTACACTCCGCACCGCTTTACAGTAGGCACCTATTAATATATAGTGTATACAGTGCAGTGATATATGAAAACGGAAACAGTCATTGACATGTATATATATTATATGAGATGTATGCATATATTTTTATAGTTATGCAGTTAATAAATATATTATTTATAACCCAAAAAAAACAATTACAAATAATTACAAAAATACTCGTCAATGAAATTTAAAAACCTAAATTAAAATCGCGATATAAAAAAAAAAAAAAAAACTAAAAAACATTCGACGAACACCTACTTAATTCATTAACGAGGTGATGGAAAAAAAAAAAAAATTTTTGATTCTTACGTACAAAATACGCAATCGCAATCGAATTACGATATCGGTCGTTTTATACACTACGTGTCCATATATAACACCCATGCACACAGCTGTTGCCAAAATATGACATAAAATGCACCGAAAATCATGTCCGACTGTTTCGAACGGGATATCGCATGCGATTAAAAAACGGGTTAGATAATAATCGATGATAACATATTGCCATTGATTATATACAATACTATATACTATATATAATCAATGATATTGCGCCAAACGATATAATATTTGCTCGTTGGGAACGTGAGGACTGCAAAGTGTAGATCGCATGATCTATGATGTATACGTCATGTTTAGTAATCCATAATTCCGGCGCGGATTGTTCAACAGAACACCCATTCGTAATCAGCTTATACGGTCCAATGATTTTGAAGACATGACATTTTCACGGCACGACGTTTGGAGACGATTTTCCTGGCAAATATTCCATTCAAAATACACCAGGGTAGGTACCGATATAATTTTGAAAATATTATTTAAACCGAATAATACCCTTGAAATATCAAAATGTATATATATATATATATATATATACGACCGCTTATAAGAAATATATATTTTGAAAATATTTACACACCCAAACTATATACTTGAAATATTTTGAAAATGTTACGCGTACAGTGTTGTTATATGGTCATTTATAATTATATATAGGTATACCAAAATTCGAAATATTTTATTCAAAATATTGGCAAAAATTATACCGTTTTGAAAATAATTTCACTCTAAATATTTAAACGCGAATATGCGGAAGACTTTTTTTTCAAAACGTAATGTTCAAAATATTGTATGGCCATAACACACACTACATTTTGAAAATATATTGATTCCGTTTAACATTACGTTCAAAAATCCGATCAACATGGTACATGCAGTCATGATCGAGTGGGCGGCAAGGCATTTGCAAGATCTTTTATAGGTACTGACTAAATCGGAACGACTGCGGTCAACCCACCTTGTTTGTTTTAGATTTTATATTTTTGAATGTTCATTATTTTTCACAAAATATGCTTTTTATGTAATATTGAAAAAAAATTCGAAAAATTTTACAGAAACAATAAATATATGAAAACATTATATCAATCTTACAAAAGAAATATTTTAGAAATATTAAAATTACGGACAAAATATGTTCTAAACACCAAAATAGGACCATTTGTAAAAGATTTTGAAAAATAAATATTTTATTATAAAAATGTAGGTATATGAGTATATATTTATGTACAATATATTTTGGCTGTCTGGATTATTAGTTATTACGTTATCAGTTATCACTTATCACTAATGTTATAAATTATAATCTTGAACTAAAAATTATAATTTATATTTATAGTAAATAATATTAAAGATTTTCGAATTTCATTGTTCTACCATGACATTCTTAATAATTGACCTAAAAATTATGACTAGTTCATTTTTTGTTTATTAAATATAATATATTTGTAAAATCTATAGAGAATTTTTCATGACTTTGTTGCACCTCTTTGTTTTCTTATTTTCCTGAACACTCTTTAAAATATAGGCTTATATCGGCACTCTATGCACTTTTTTTTAAAATATGTCAAACTTTTTTGGGGCATAAAGAACCTTAATGATAATAAATATCTTTAAATGAATTTTTTTTTAAGCATATGGTCAGTCAATATTAGTTTTAAGATATTTAAATTCAGTAATTTGTTAAAAAATATAATTCACTACTTACAACGTATACGGTTATTGTGTTTCAATCCTCAAAAACCACCAAATATTTAGTTAATAATGAAAATTTTGAAATTTAAAAATTGTTTTATTACATTTTCGAAACGAATCTCTTCATATAATTGTAAAATTAGAGAGTAACTATGTTGACGTTTTAATAAAATGGAAATATATTTTTATTCTAAAGATTCTATATAATTTTATCCCCACCCTCAATTTCATATAATTCCTTAGGTACCTATAATTGTTGATATTCATCCCTTAGAAAAATATGTTGAATATGCCACTTTAATCTTAATCTCCAACGAACCTTGGAAAAAATTTAAATACATTCGCAATAACTGATCGTATATATTCTCCAAATGTTTTTCCAATTGAATACGTTCAATATTCTCGTGAACATAATATTTTATCTGAACAGTTTTCATTTAATCAAAATAGTATATATTAATCTAATAGTTGAAATAATTTTTAAAATTGTTAAAAGTGCATTCTATAATAGCGTTAAAGACAATATCGTAATTTCAAGTCAAATGTTACAATAATCTATAATTCACTGCATTTGCAGTCTTTATGAGTGATCGTAATGATGTTATTGATGATTGGATGTTGTTTATTATGTTTTTTTGATATCAGTAGAATATTTATATCAAATATAACAGCTATAAGTTCTTAGAGAAACGGATAAACATATTAATATAATATTGTGTTTAAAGATTTATCATTTATGGTGTTTAAAATTTAATAAAAAAAATCAAGATATTCTACAGATATAATTAATGTCAGTTTTCATTCATAGAGAGTATTATTATAGATAAATTATAACTGGCAAACAACTACGCGTTAACAATAGTATTTAGGCAAAATAAGTAGTCCACGTGTTGCTGCGTACCAGTTGCTTTCTCAGTTGAAAATATTGAACAAGAACAATACTTTTGATAGATCGTCATTAGCTTTTCAGTAGATATTTCGAGACAATTTCTGAAAAATATTCAAAAATAAAAACTGGGAATATTATGATAAACTTACTGTGATTTTTTCACAGTTACTTATACAAATACTAAAATATAGACCGACGACTTGTATCAGAGTTTATTATATGAACAGTTACGTCATTTCAAAAATATTTGACCATGTTAATTATAGGATATTGTGGAATTATTTTAATGTATTGTTATTCTTTTAAATAATATTATATATTATTTTGATAGAGTTCAAAAACCTTTACTAAAACCTACTTTTCTTTTGGAACCCTTGGAAACGTTTTTCTAATACTTACAATAATATTTCATTATCATTGCTTTAAAATTTAAAATTATAATATAAATGTAATATACCGAGGTAACACGGTATATAGATGAATGTCATATATCCAGTTTCAATATATCTGGTTCCTACGGATATATTACCTGATTTTTTTTTTTTTAATTCAAATATATAATTTTATTATCAAAGGCATATTTTAGTACCTAGGTACAAGGTTACCCATATTATTGTGTTATATATATATAACTATTATAACTGTGTTTCAATATTCATTGTTTATAATTCTTTTTTTTCGACGAACACTTGAAAAATATATTTGGTAGAGTATATAATATAATGAATTACCTCCACTTATGAATCATTTTGTATAGGTTAACATGGAAAAATCTCAATAGAATATGAATTTTGGTTCGAGAAAAACCGGAAAGAATTTTTAAGACGAATTCTTATTTTCAAAAACGTACGAGAAACTGAACAAATTATTATAGAAGTAAAAACCAAGGATCTGGATGCAATTCTTTATATATTTTTAAGTAAGAAAATAAAAATAACTAAATAAGTACTTTATTTAATTAAGTAATAAGTGACAGAGAAGCTAGAACAAGTTCCTTACCTATTTAAACTTGGATGGAAGATTTAAAACGTATTCCTGTTTTCATAAACAAATAGAAAAAATAAACAAATTTCAATTCTCTAAAAGAAACGCGAATATGTTACGACTTAATGTTTAAATATGATTTAACAGTCTATAACAAGTTTCTAAATTATAAAATAACCAAGGAACCGACAAATTCCTTATTTAAATAAAGAAAAATTAACGAATTTCATATTTATTAGAATTGAAACCCGGGAACAAGATCTTTATTATAACATGGATACAATAGTTTCTATTTCCAAAAGTAAAAATTGTAAAAGGAACTGACCAAATGATTATTTTTTAAAGAACAAGAATGTTAAACGACTATTTATATTAAATTAAGGAATTCGAGTGAAAAACAAGATCTATCTATAAAAGGATAACGGAAATAACGAATTCTTTATTTAAGCATTTAAGCATGAAAAAATTATATGAGATGAATTTTTTATATGTAAATGAGGATTCTGAACCTGAAACAAGTTCCTTATTGATACATGAATCAATGGTCTGATACAAGTTCCTATTTCCAAAACGGTATGAGAAATTGAACAAATTTCTTATTTAAGTACCTAATAAAAAAAAAAAAACTAAGATTTGGAACGAGTTTTTTATATTTAAGTAAGGGATGTAACGGTCGAACGGGTTTCTCATCTAAATAAAAATCGAGTATTTTGAACGGATCCAATATTAAACTATAAAGAATGAAAAGATATAAATGTTAAAACTCATAAACGTCAAAAACTCGGCCTGGAACGAATTTCTAATTTTAAAAAGATCGAGAAACTAAACAAATTCCTAATATTTTAAATGAACTTTACCAAAATGGTTTTTCGAATGTAACACGATTCACTGTTATAGTTTGAAATTTGAAATAATAATTAGGCGCATATACCTAATACACTATCTAATATTTGGCGCACTGGAGTGAACGAAACGTGTCAGTTATAACACCCGGTCCTATATAATATGTATTTCGTTTATAACGGGAATTATATAACGTATTAAACAAAATATCTCTGTGTCAATTTTATTGTTTTAAATATACAATATACATAGATGCATTATTTTTTCGCTTTAAAACCACACTAAAACCACATGTTCTATACAAGTCTTATTATATTCACTCACTCGTATAACATAATTTCACAATGAATTCATAATAAAGAGCACTAATGAAGATAATATTATATATTTTTATATCGTTACATCCTATTTCCTTAAAATGTACGATAACAAGTATTTTGTTATTTTTGGTTTACGCCATTATTGTATTCTATTCCTGTTTCGACTTGAGCAATATATTGTAATGATGTATTTTTAAATGAAAATCGATTTGACCGATTGATTCTTTTCATCCAAACACGAAAATCATTTCGCATTTGATTTACAAAAACTATAAAAAAAAAAAAAACCGTATCTATACCTTCTGTACTTATTATAATATTATAAGAAAGTAATCGACACATTTTTATCCATTATTCAACGATACTTTATAAGTGTACTAAAATATATTACCTATATTAAGTAATAAAATCTAAATAATTTTGATGATGTAATTTATGTATAGAAATGTTTTTCTGAATCGTTTAATTATCATTATAATTAAATTTAAAAAAAGTTAATTATTATTAGATATTTAACTATAGTTTGGGTTTTTGCGCTATAGCGTCAATACAATAATGCTATATACAATGTAACTTTCACATTAAAATATTCACTTCATAATAACACCATAATCATGGATAAATATATAAATAATGAATAACCGTATAATAGTATTAATAACGAAAATACGTATCATATTAAACACTACTCAAGCAGCAGGTGATGTCGGGCTTAAATTCAAGTCTTTGGATTTAAAAGAGTCTATTATTCATAACCAGATTTTAGAATTTCGAAAACTCTTCGAAGGATTTTTAATTTTAATTTATAAACAAATGTAATGGATTTTTGAGGCAAAATATTTTTTAAACATTTTTTTAAATAAAATCTAATATAAAAATCTAATCTATGAGCAAAATGTACTGAATATAAACTTAATACAAATAATGAAAATTACGCATGGTTTCAAAACATGAGATTTTAAAAGTAAATTTTGAAATACTTGGGATTTCATTATATTTCTTTCTAACATTCGAGAATATTCTCAAAAAAAAAAAAATAAATAAATAATAATAATGATTTATAACCGAATAACGTAATAATATTATAATGATTAATATTGATGACATTCAATTAAAACGAAATTGTATATCTTATTCATTATAAACGTACACATATTATAAACGACAGTATTTATGATATTAAATTATTAATGAATCTGTTGAACGTTCTTGAACTTAAGAACCCTCACGGTCATATCTTTGCAATATGGTTACGGCGTCATTTAATATATTGTATTATCATACGTATATCTGTACAGCAGCGATGGACCGTCTAAACATGCGCACGCGTTGCATAATATTTTGATGTCAATCTGTTGCATAGATTTACCAAAAATATACCATTATTATTGCACGTAAAATATACAAACAGAATAATTTTAATTTTTTTTTTCAAATATTTCATGGTTTTCCTTACGATATTTTATCTAAAAGGAACGATATAGTAATAATATGAAAAGAATCAGTAACATAGATGGACTCTTTACTTCAATGACCATTTGTCATTCTCACATCGGGTAAATATGTACTAACCAAAATTTGTTTTTTTCTTTTGTTCACATTATACGAACCACTATTTTGTATATTATAGTGTTAAATCTACGAGCAGCTATAGAATCATCGAATATCAAAGTTGTATATTTTTGCCGAAAATCTTATTTTGGCTCGGCTAAAAATTCAAAATTGGGGACTCTGATGATTCTAAAACAATAATTTAGGTAAATATTAACTATGTAAATATCAATTCCAAAATTTATTCCAGGCCAATTAAATTAAAGATCATCGCTATCGTAACATTTATGTCCTAGTCTATTTATAATCTACACTAATACGACAATAGTATAAACAAATAATTTGAAGATAAAATTGACAAACCTTAGAGAAAAAATATGTGCCAACATCTCTGACTCCATAGCACATACCTCACTTGGTATTTATCAAATACATCAGACCAAACATTAATCAACAGGTATGTTTTTTCCGGACGCTCTTTATTACCACACTCGGCGCAGTAATCGATTATATTATAATGATATAATAATATGTACCAAAGGTTATAAACATAATAAATGATATATTATAGTTAAAATATTATAAAACTCAATTCCACAAAAATATGATTTACATTTATTTGGTAAAATTTAAATATTTATTGCGATTCTAAAGAATAATACAATAATAATAATAACAACATTTACAAGTTTCAAATAGAGACATATATTTACGATGAATTTCTCGGCATGTTTATTCTGTATAGGAATTTATTTTATGGTATACTAATAGAAGTGTTATTTTTGTTACCCGCGTAATATTATGTTGACATAAAAAATAGACTTTATCGATGGTCATGATGATAAATGTATAGCAAAGATCTGCAAAAACTTAATCCAATTACATTTTGTGACGTGTTCTATACATATATATTTAAGGGGTTTTAGAGGATAATTTCTTCAAAAAATATAAGATCGATATACGATAACGTTTATATTACAATATAATAGTATATAATAATAATAGTTCACGACTAGCAAAACATATTATAAACAGATAGATTTTATGACTAAAAACAAAACAGTAAATTAATAGGTATTGTAAATGGGTACAACACAGTAGGTATATATTATAATTCGTGGGAACGAAAGGATTTTAAAAACCACTTATAGGTAATAGGTTATGTTAGAAACTCGTAACATTTTAAATAAAAAAATTCACTTAATGCAAGAATAACTAATTAATAAGTTTAAAGATCAATAAGATCCAAAAAATGGTAATCATTAGTTCTTATAATATTTAAAACATTAAAATTAATACATGTAATTTATGTATACCTATATAATATATTTCCTATATTATATTATACTTTAGGCGTCTCTATAACTACACGAAGTTCATTCAAGTGTCAAAGTATGTTGCACTCAAAAGCAATTACAATATTACAAGGTGGTACTCTGAAAAAAAGTTTTCATTTACAAGGAGCTACTTCCAAACGGTGTACCAATCAAGCTATAGTATTATAAAATATCATTTGCGTCGGTAAATCAATTTTATTAAATACACAGTAATCAGTGGCTACACTATATATGATTAAAATAATAAAATAATAAAACTGTTCATTCATATATTCTTTGCGATATTTATAACACTACCAATTGTCGCGCTATCTATTGATGAGACGGTGTCTTCTGTACGGTGTATTACATACCCTGTGCACTTACATATACTGCAGTTGTACAAAGAAAATATTTTGGCCAAAAATCAATATTTTTGTATATTAGGTATTTAAAAATATATCTGGATAAATTTACCGAGATAAGTGAAATTTTTATCTAAGATAATTATTTAGATAACTTACCGTTTAGATTTATTTAGATAAGATAAAGGATAGGTAAGTAATTATCTAGATAAGTTCCAACACAGTTCACGACTCTCTAGAGTGTAAATTACATTAATTTAAACGTATTTTAACGAACGTCGACCGATCTTCAGCTACACAAGATTTGTACACTTAATTATAATTATATTGCTGTATAGGACGAGAATACACGTACAGGAATATACGCATAATAAAATTCATCACATTTGACTCGCGACCCGTCTACCTTAATACGCCTATAACATATTTACGTAACTATTTTCATACTTCATATAAGATACCTATTTATTTTACATAAAATATACTCGCACTCTATTCACTGAGCACGTATATAGGAATTTTATATCTACATGTTATAACGCGTAATTCTACGAGATGTCAAATACTCATCTAATTAAACAACAACCATATTTCAATCATAACCCTCACTATAAATCTTCTCTTCGCTTCGCCATACACACAACTCTCCGTCCATTCATTTTCATTAAATTGTAAAATTAACCGTAATACTGAATATCAGTTTTTCTTTCTTTCTCATTATATTACAAATTGGCGTCTAACTCAGCTATTGTCTCTATTTTATCAAAATACACACGATTTTTCAATATAAACGAATAAAACCCCATAATTTATTATTTTCAACGCAACTAGCATTTTATACATATATAATTTTCACCAACTGAAGTAATTATTCAACCGAATACATCAGTCTTTATAGACAGAAAACCATATTACGAATAGTACTGAAATACATAATTCCAGCAGTCGTCACAGAATATTCTCTCGACACACCTATCTATGATACGAATTCACTTCACCAATACCTATCGAACATTATTTGGAAAGCAGCATTAATTTGTAATTTTTACACTCACGAATCTGTGAACTAATCTATTGATTTTTCTAGAAAACATACTAACGAGAGGAGCATTATTTCTATATACGTTTCAAAATATAGGTACTCCTCTTCTTCTCTTTCGCCTTCTCTCCCTACTATTTGTGGTCGGCCACCCTGGTCCTACACTTCCACTTAACTCTATCTCCCGCATCTTCTTCACTTACTCCCACCTTCCTCATATCACTCGCCATTACATCCCCCATCTCTTTTTCGGTCTTCCCCTCCCCCTT
>JAIPRL010012446.1:0-12036 GCA_025469235.1 Pemphigus obesinymphae | reverse complement strand
GGGAAGTACGTACTACTAAGGGTAAAACCTTTCGCTAAACACAGGTTGATCAATCTGGTTCCATTATCGTTACTTACGTCATGTAAGCTATTCGGTCCAATCGTTGGTCTGTATATATCTTCCTTTCCTATTTTTGCATTAAAGTCGCCTATTAGTATCTTGATGCAGCTGTTAGGTGTTGTGTCAAGTATGTACTCTAGTTCATCATAGAACTCATTCTTAAGATTTTCTTCTTTCTCTTCAGTTGGTGCATAAGCGTTTATGATAATTGTGTCAAAAATGTGACCGTTGAGTCGAATATAGCATATTCGGTCATTTATTGCCGTGAATTCCTTTACTTGTGGTAACGTATCGTCACTCACTACAAATCCCACACCATTTTCATGTCTTCCATCCTTTCTTCCGCTATAGAATATTGTTTTATCTTATTTTTTCATATTTCCGTCTTTGGCCTAATTTCTTGCAGAGCTAATATGTTTGTATTATATTTTTAATAGCGTTCAGTAAGTACTGTAACACTCCCGGTTTGTTTAAAGTCCTAACATTCCATGTACCCATTTTTATTCCATTTTCCAGTTCCGGTCGTTGTCCATTTACCGAGGCTTAATTTGCGGTTTCGTAACATGTTGTTTTTTCCGATGTAGGGTTGTTAACCCTACGATCAACCCCCAACTTGGAGGACCAGACTACCCCAACCAATTGAAGTCAGGGTAAGGCTATTGCAATGTACCAAGGTACATTGGGCGATGGGCGCGCCACTTTCCCTACGCCAAAACGCCCAAACGAAGTAATATTAATAAATATAGGTATATTCCTGTATATATATAGTTTACGGGACTCCTTTTTTTTTTTCAAATTTTTTTTTTTTGACCTTGTGTAGTTTTAACAAAAAAAAATATGGTGAAGTTATAACACTTTCAATTTCTACGTTTTAGCAGTATTATGCTAAATGATTTATTTCACGCTTTATGTTTACTTAGTTTTGTAGTCTAATTGTAAAGCATGGCCTTTCCAGGTTTCCATGGTTTCGGATTCGATACCGAGATTTGAATCTTTTTTTTTACTTATTAATTGTAAACAAGGTATTTTAGAAAACTATTTGTCGCTGTTACCTACCACATTAGGTGTTTCATAACAAATCGGTGGATATTTTCGATTTAAACTGTTCGAGAATGCGCAGCGAGCGAGTGACCCCGCCCGGTCACTATGTGCATCCAAAATATACTTACCCGAATACTATTTATTTGTTGGTATTACCTACCCAACGTAGTATTTCATAACAAATCGGGGAAATTTTCGATTTAAACTGTTCGAGTGAGCGCAACGAGCGAGTGACACTGCCCGGTTTCTAGATGCATCCAAAATTAATTGCACCCGAAATCTATTTATTTAACCCTGTTACCTATTCGGCATGATGTACTACCAGGTGCTAGACATTTTATATACTTGCCTTAAATCGTTTGAATGTATTCATTTAGTTTTCTCCAAAAAAGAAACTTCAGTGCTATCATTTTTTTCAACGGGTAATTTTAAAGAATCAAACTGAAAATATTATACTGTTTGGAGGACTGGTACTTATTGCATATAGTTTTTTCACGTAAGTTATACGAATATGTACTATATTATTAATATGTACCGTAAACGAAAAATAAACAAAGTTATACGTGTATTATGCCTTTAAATAAGTATATGTATACGCTAAAACTACTCTTATTAACGTAGATAATACGTGTTATGTTTATTGGGGAAAGGTATTGGCGCACAACATCTCAATCGTTCAAGCAATTTCAACAATTGAACCAAGTGTGATAGTGGAGCTGAAGACAATTTCAGAAGATGAATTTCAACAGGCACTGGAGAAGACGGCAAACAATAAATATATACCAATAAATATTATATCTTCAGTGCGAACCAAATAGATGAATATAGTTTAGATAAAACCATAGTTGTTAAAATACGTATACACAAGAAAAACTGTATTATTTTTGTGATTTTGGGTTTATAATATTTAGTATAAACAGTCACATAAGCTCAACTTTACTTTAAAATGAATATATATTAATTCCATTATAAATACTCAAATATTTATATATTTCATAAACTTATTTACAAAATTACAATAATTATAATTATAGGGGAGAGTAGCCTATATTAGACCACTCGTTTATCTCGTTAGGTAATAATCGGAAATTATTAAAACATAATAAATGTGTATAAACTCTTTCTAACGTCTTTAGAATTATTACACGTGCTCGTTATCAGTAATTTCAATGATTATTTTACATTTCGTAAAAACCTCGAATTTGATGTTATTTAATTTTAATTTTTGTAAGTTTTATTGGAAAATTATTTGTGTAATAAAAAAATGTTTTCATAACTTTTTATTAGAAATTTAGTTAAGTTTTATGTAGTTTTAGCCATTTGTTGTTAACTTCGTTATTAAAAGGTACGTAATGATATTTCAAAAGTATAATAAAGTTGCTTATATTGGACCATTTAGTGTTGCCTAATTTGTACCACTTATTTTATTGCAGATTTTATTAAAAATAAATTTAATAATGTCAAAGAAGGGAAGTTATGGTAAATGGACACAAGATATAATATAAAATACATATAAATAATAGGCACCTAATATAAAGTTAAGTTTACTGACCTCTAAAAATGGTCATTTTATTATTCCAGTTTCTTAAAGATATATTTTCCGAGATTTTTTTACTCATATAATTTATCTTTAATTCAAAATATTCAGAAATAATTGCTTTAATTAAAATAACAATATGATTTGATAGAACTCCATTATCAAAGTTATGAAAATAAATTGAATTAAATATGGAAGTTTTATTTATAAAAAAAAGTTAGTTTTATTTTGAACGAGTAATTTATTTATAGGTTTATTATTATATTTTGTTTGACATTCTCTTATTATTTTTTCTGATTTTGTACAGATAAAAATTACATCATCACTAGGATAGGTTAATCCACCATTATCCTTCATATCAATTAGAGACTTCAACAAATTTTCCTTCACACCAAAAAGTGCACACACATACATCACATTTTATTTTACATGAAAGTTGATGAGATACAAATCCAGATATATAAATAATTATTTCAGTACAAAATTCGTTTAAGTTATTTAAATTAAAATAATCATGATCGCAAAGGTAGTGTCTTTCTTGGTCTGTCTATATTTCACTATATTAAACTATGTATGAAATTGAAAAAACAAAGGCTTAATAACCTTCATACGATCTAAGTCTCAAACTGATAACATCAAGTTAAAAGAACTCAAAGCAAAAATCAGATTCTTGGTTAAAAGAAGCAAAATATCTTCATGGCGGCACTTTACAACCAACTTAGGTGCTCAGACAAATCCTCTCTTAATGTGGAATAAAATTCATTCCCTACAAGATCGAAAAAAATAAAATAATATACTTGTCTATAAACTCTTCCCTAATTACTAACCTAACCTAACTTTTTTTTTTTTTTAATACACTGATAAGCTTCTCAGGGGGAAATTCACCGTTAGGTAGTACCTCCCCTGAGTAGCCGAGTGCCGTTTATTTAAAACATACAAAAACACGTGGTTTGCAGGTGGCCAATCTCCATCTCGCAAACCTTACAAAAACTAATACTAGTACATTTGTGAGGGGCTCTACCCCCTCAAAATTTGCCAATTTGGCCACAAAACATTATCTTAGCTAATTTGGTCTTCTGACCCTTTCCGAATCTTCTTTTGCCTTCATGACGCAAAACACGAATTTTTCGATGGCGTTCCAACATTCCACACTATTGACCATCTTTCTCACCATTGAATCGAGTTCCAAACCCTGCAGCACTCTGTTTACCTCGTTCCGCTCTTCGGACCAACAGGGACACACTAACAATGTATGCGCCGCGTTGTTTTCGCCTGCCGTACAGTGATGACACCGGGAAGAGGTCTTTTTTCCGATCCGTTCCAGATAACTTCCAAAGCACCCGTGCCCACTCAGAATCTGTGTTAGGTGGTAGTTGAGATGACCATAGCTCCTCTTGCACCAGCCTACTACATCCCTTATCAGTTTACGCGTCCACAAGCCTTTGTCCTCTACTTGCAGCCGCCTAACCCATTTTTAAATCGTTGTATCCCTGGGTGACCGAATGGGAATTGGTTGCCCATCAGTCGGTCCTGGGTCGCCTACCTTTATTGCATCGTAGACTTCTATCCTCTCAAACACTAGTAAGTCTATTGGCGGTATTGCTGCTATTAGGTTCGCAGCCACGTACGACACTTGTCGATATGCGCACGCACTGCGTACGCAGTACGCTGTTGTACTCTCATGAGCTCCTCTACATTTAATTTGGAGAAGTTAAGAGTTTCTCCCCAAACTGGAGCTCCATACAGCATGACTGAGTGCACCATACTAACCAAAAGTCTGCGTCTCGACTCTTTTGAGCCACCGATATTGGGCATTAGTCTTGACAACGACTGCAGAATTCGCTGGGCCTTATCAGCTACTGATTTTATGTGCTGTTTAAACTTTAGATTTTCGTCGAATATGAGGTCCAGGTATTTAATAGATCTTCCAACCTTCACATTTGCACCGTTCAGAGAAATCTTCGGCATACGGTCTTTGTATTTTCTCTTAAACATGAGTGCTTCGGTTTTTTCAACTGTTAGTGTTAAGCCCAGCTCCCGGATCTTGCCGGAAACCAAACTTAGGGCCAAGTTAACAGCCTCTTCTGCGCCCTCACTAGTTTTGCTAGAGTCATTTTTTAGACGAGCCATCACACTGCTGGGCGCCATCCTGTTTTCCTTCGCAATTAGATTTCTTCCTATCACTTCAGCTTCTTGGGTGTTTTAACTGAACATCTATTCCATCCTGAGAATGACCAACCCGATCTCTATTGTTAGTTACCAACTTCTCTATCACTTGGCGTTGTGAAGTGATATCTCCTCGGATTTCCTCGATGGCCGTTCTGAGCTCGTTAAACATTCCATTGTTCAATTCAGGCTGATCCTGTGGCCGGGTGAAATCAGGTTGTTGAACCCTCAGTGTTGCATTTGCATCAAGCACCGCGTTCTGAGACGCCCCGATCTGAGCGTTGATGCTTCTTGCCGTCTTTTACGTTTCCGCCTTCGTCCTTTCAGCTGCAATAGCTGTCCGCCATTCCCGGCACGTGCTGTTTCTCGCCTTACAGTAATCCGAAAACAAGGATCGAAGATTATCAAATAGGCCTTGAAGTCCCGGTGTCTTGACTTTGGCCAATGAGCCCTTCATCTCATCGAAACAGGACTCGATGGTTGATAGGATGTTGGACTCCTTTTTTTCAAGTACCGTTGTCCGATCAACAGATTTATCGCTTGTATTCAATGTTTCAGTACTGTCATTTGCAGTCGCGTCAACGGCTTTACGGCCGCCGTCAAAAGCCTGCTTCGCACCCTCGACAACAGTAATATCGCCAGCGCCGTTGCTGGCGGTGGAAGCCTGCTTCACCACTTCCCGATCCTTACGATGATACACTGTACCAGTCCGATTTTTATTTAAATTATTCATAAAGTTCCCATGAGCGTCAAGGGAATAGAGGTCCGCCACATCAGAGCCCCGATTGACGCGGTAAGGCTATTCACTGCTGGGTGCGCCAAGTGCCCAGCAGGATCTTCGTGGACACGTGTCTTCCCGCGTGCCAAGAGACCCTC
Organism: Pemphigus obesinymphae; assembly: GCA_025469235.1. Taxonomy (NCBI): domain Eukaryota; kingdom Metazoa; phylum Arthropoda; class Insecta; order Hemiptera; family Aphididae; genus Pemphigus; species Pemphigus obesinymphae. Next base: position 6,356 of record JAIPRL010012446.1, on the reverse strand, counting down.
GTGACGAGTTGAGGGTTCGGGAAGCCAATTTTTCTTCTGCGAAGGGCATGCTCAGGCTGCCTGAATCTGATCAACCAAGATTAGATTCAGGTCGATGGTTGATTTTGGGTAAATTCTAATCGGCGTTTTACCTGTCGCCAGGGGATTTGATTTCGGTGTTGCCTTCACGTAGCCTACCGTGGCTAAAGAGCCCGTTCTACCCTTGGAACTCTTAGTCGGGATGATCTCAACTCTGTCCTGTCCAACATGGGAGACCCTGCTGGTGGAATACACCACCGTTGGCATAGCACTCGGTATCACTGAACATCCGATCAAGCCCCCCTACCGCGTCAAGGTGAGTTCCTTGAGGGGGGAACCTAACATTTTTTTTTTTCCGTTGGATATCGTAGGACAGGGAGGAAATTATGGTTCCCATTGCTGCCTCCCTGCCTACATCGTTTATTGAACAAAATTAAATATTTGACAATGTGCATCTTTACAAAAATAGCCGTCATCATTATGTGACGCTTACATATATGAGGGGCCTCTAACCGCCCTTGTGTTTGGCCATCGGCCTACAGAAATTACTCTTAACTATGAGCTGCGTCTTCACTAGGTTTCGGCTGTGGCTTCCAACGATTGCCTCTCTCTTTCTAATCGTTGTTTTTCTTTAATGATGTTGTCCACCATGTCCGTGAACCGCTTCCTTGTTCTAGACGCCATATCCAAGATCTTGGTTCATTGACCTGTGTTGGTTGGTAGATCTTCCGGACGTGGACCACATAGCATGTCCTGGACGTCCTCCGGCAATGGTTCTCTCCCTAGAGATAGCACCAAATCTGCTCTTTCGTTAATCCTGAAAGGACACTCGAAAATGGTGTGCTCTGCTGTGTCCTCGTCGGGGGGGGGGGGGGCAGAGTTCACAATACGGATTTTGAGTCCTATTTTTGCTCCAAAGATATTTTTGGAAACAACCGTGGCCGGTTAGCGCCTGTGACATATTGAAGGATACTGATGTGGGTCCCTGGTACCACCAACTGAGGATATCAGAAATCAGCCTATAAGTCTATTTTCCTTTTGTCGTTGTGTCCCAAACGATCTGCCACTGTCGGATGGTATCTCTTCGTACTTCGGTCTTTAAGTGTGTGGCTTTCAAGAAAGGTTAGGTTAGGTTAGGTCAGCATCCTTTCCTTGGCCAAAAGGTATGCTAGCGGCATTCTGGCCAGTACTAGCGTTGCCATGTCTGACACTGACCGAAAGCATCTGGCTACCCTCAAGGCTGCGCATTTCTGAGACTGCGTGAGAAGTGCTTCCGGCTTGCGTATTCCAATGATGCTATCCGCTCATATTTGAGCACCGTATAGCAGCCTGCTGTGAACAGCGGTCATCAGAAGATGTCTCTTGCTCTGGGATGGTCCTCTTAGATTGGGCATCAGTCTGCCAAGAGCGGTTGCTGCCTTTCTCGCCCCAGCCGCCGCCATACTAGCGTGTTTTGTAAACGACAGTAGGGGCGTAGCGAAGTAATTTTTTTTTGGGGGGGGGGGCAGTGTCTTAATTTGGTCGACTAATTGAACACTTTTTGTATGAGCCAAAAAAAAAAAAAAAAAGATTTAACAATTTGGTCCGTTGGGCATTATTGCCAAAATGTAATAAAACGTCATACATGTGTAAATAAATATTTTTATTATTTTTACTATATTTTCTCAATATACAATTAAAATACTTTTGGAAGGATATATTTATATTTTATATATTTACAATAAACAATGCATTGGATAAAAAAGTTATTAAATGTTAACTCTTCTTTTTTTTAAAATAAACCATTGTTTGACAATAATATCTAGATTAATAACATCAACAATGTCTTTTTCCGAAGATAGTAACAGCAAATCATTTAAACGTGAGTCACTCCGAGTAGTTCTTAAGTAATTCTTTACCAACTTTAATTTGCTGAATGAGCGCTCATTTCCTGCAACAGTTACTGGAGCTGTACATAGTAATCGAGATATTCTATTAGCTATAGGAAGAATTTTTTTGGTTTGTTCCGAAATGGCAGCTACATCTGATACAGTTTTTACTCCTTTACATTGATCGTAAAGTACTTCTAATTCAACCTATAAATGTAATGGATCAACAACGAAACTTTTGGTTAAAAACTGAATGGCATCTTTAACTCGAGTTTCAGTTATCTCAAGTATATCTGTATCTCTTGATACAGGTGGACTGAACAACTCATATAGCGGTTTGATAGTACCAATGCAACTGTCTAAATTATTTTTCATCAGTGATGTGAGCTCATCTAACACAATTTTAAATTCTTTTCTGTAAAATGTTTTAAATGACACATTAGCCGCAGTATCTCTATTATTATCGAGGCATTTAGGTACAAGTCGGCGTCTATGACGAACAAAATACTCTTTTTCAGCATCTACATCAAAATTCTTTAAAAACTTAACTGAACTGCTTATTAGATTGTCCATACCATTTGAGTCAGAATTAATAGTATTTAATGATTCTAGAGTACTTGACATAAATATGATGGCATCAGCTATGTTAAGTTCAACTGATTCAAGACACTCTGTTAACAGCTTCATCTTATACATAACATTTTTCATAAAAATAATACTAACAACAAAGTTTACAGAAATTAAACGTTTTGATAAAGAATACGCTGCGTTTCGAGTGGATTTAAAACATTTTTCCTTAGAATTAGTTATCTCATCCAAAACTTCAATGATTATGTTAAACAATGACCAAACCGACTTTATAGCTTCCGCACGTACTGTCCATCTTGTTTTTGACAAATTTCTAAGTTTCAATGCACTTTCAATATCAGCTAATTTATTCAGTAATGGTGCATATCGTTTGGTACTAGAAGAAAAAAATGTATAAAGCTCTTGCATTACTGAAAACATTTGGCTATTATAATACTAGCTTCACATCCATGTTCAATGAATGTATTGACTCGATGAGCTTGACATGGAATATATGGAATTTTTCGCCCTAATATTTCAGTTAATTTTTGTTGTGCGCCATTAAATACACCAGACATACTGCTAGCAAAATCATAAGACTGAAAAACAAGATTATCAAGTTTAAGTTCATTATTTTGCAATGTGTCTAATATATCATTTGCCATTCTTACACCAGTCTTATTTAAAGCTTTACGAATTTCTAATAATCTTTCTTCAACTGTTCCTTCATTATTTACAAACCTTACAACTACTGATAGTCTATCCTTATGTGATAAGTCAGGCGTAGTATCAGCCATTACAGAAAATTGACCATATTCACTGACTTTAGTTCTGATAATTTGGTTTACTGATGACACAAGAATGTTTATGAATTCATTTTGGGATTGCGGACTTAAATATGTAGAATGATATGGCCTATAACAAGAATCATTCAACCATTTTTTTAACAATGGACAGTGTCTGGAGAGTAAATATGTAATTTGTCTAAAGTTTCCATCTTCATCATCCTCTTTTCCTCTGAATGCCAAACCTTGTCTAGTGAGGGTTTTAGTTACATCGAGTATGATACAAATTACTTCTTTATGAAAACTTCTATTGCTCTCATCCTTAATTTTTTGCTGCCGCATTGTCTTGTCTAGCATAACATCAATACTATTCGATTTTTGCGTGTAATTGCAATAACCAGTTAATGCAGATTTATGTGGTTCAGAAGTAAAATGTTTCTGTGATTTTTCAACTTTGTTTGAACCACTGGAGCCTTTCATTTTTTTCCACCCAGTTACGCCAATTTCGTTCCAATACCCCTTATTTTTTTGGCGACTAGCTACATCAGGAAATAAACTGCAAATAAAACAGCAGGCTGCATCTTACGTCGTGCTATACTCTAAGTGTGGGTACTCAATATACCAGGATGGATTAAAACGATGCGCTTCTCATTTTGGGTAAAAATTTAATTTAGGTTGATGTGGGCCAGCATGATTAGGTATTGTCGTTGATTATCTGAAATTATTTTAGTTCTTAAACCTGGATCATGTTCTACTTTACTATCCACAATGTCTTTTTCAGAAATATTATCTGAAACTATATCCATCTGTGCCATTAACCCATTGCATTTGTCCATAATAGAAGACGAAATTTTAAGTATATGATTCATGGCATCTTTTACTTCAACTACAAACTTATAACTATTTGCAACTTCAGTTTCATGAAGTTGTTGAATTATTGGCTTACACATATCAATATAATCAATTTAATGTTTAAACTGACCAGCACAACCAAATACGTTTCCTGTTAAATCCGAATATTCTAAATTTGTTTCTGAACTTTGGTTTGTGAAATCACAATTTTGTACTTCACTAATGATTTGTGATGCATTTTCAATAGCTATGCCTTCGCTCTCATTTATACTTTCTGGTGTACTAATTTCCATTATTTCAATTTTAGCATGATATGCATTGTCATTAGCATCAACAGCAGATATTGATGACTGAACATCTGTAGTAGAACTTAGTTTTGAGTTAACCTAACAAAATAATTCAACGGTCAACTATTGTATTAATTATATTTTTCTTAAATGGTCAATGATATTTTAGCTTCGATAGATAACTCGGAACGTTTGGATTTTATAAAGATATTTTTAGTGCGTGTAAACGTAATACATTTTTAACCATTGATTTTTTAAAACTATTTTTACGTAATACGTATACAACTAAAATATAATTTTAAGATGTTAAGAAGACCATACGTTATTCGGTAATGAAACTTATTTTTGCGCAGAATACACGCATTCACACAGTATTTACATGAAAATAATTTACATGTATAAAATTTTGTAATACGGATGTCGGATTGGGAAATTTTATGTGTCGTAGCCTTTTTATTTTTTCGATGACATAAATACGATTTAAATTATTCATGTGTAAATATTCGTTTTTTTTTTTTTATTTATTTATAAAAAAATTTTGGGTATTGTTATAGGTACTTAACAAAAAGTATAACGCTACGACATAGATAAAGTTATTTTTATATTTGATAAAAATTTCACGATTCTACTACAAACAGTGATGCATTTATAATTTCGTTGCCCTAAGTACACAACAACATTTTGGTGCCCCCAAAATACATCTTTGAAATTTACATAAATAAAGAAAACAAAAATAAAAGTTGTCCAACTATTTTCACCCAAATTTATAATTAATAAATATTAATTATAAACGTTTAAAACGTGTAAAAATAAACAAAAAAAAAAAAAAAAATAAATCATTAACTATTTTTAAACCAAATTTGAGGTGATTCAAGTTGGTCCGATTCAAAGGAGTTTAATATGAGCAATATCTAGATATTTAATATTATTATATATAGACATAAATATATGTGATATATATCTATAGATATATATAATGATTTTTGAACAGAAAATTACTTTCGCTGTGACAAAAATGTGAGACTGGTCTAAATTAAAATTTGTAAAAGGTTTAAGATTGCTTGACATCTTTTCTAGGTTTTAATCGAGGCGTTTTTCGAAATAGGAATTATATTGGAAATTTCCGCCTTAGATATATACAAGTATAAAAGTATATAAAGTATGGACATTTTGTTTAATTATACCGAAGTCAAAAATTCATACTTCGAAAAATGCCTCAATTAAAACCTAGAAAAGATGTCAAACAATATTATGATTTTTACAGAATTTTTTTAAATCGGACTAGCCAGTCGCGAATTTTGTCACAGCTAAAGGTCTAAAAACGATATTTTTTGACTGACTCGAACCACCTTAATACTATATTTTTGTCCAACAACAATGTAACAATGTGTAGTAATATTATTCAAAAACTATTTCAAAATTTCTGCCCCCAAAACTGTGATTCCCGGGGCAATTACCCCTCTAGCCCCCCTAAACACACCACTGACTATATATACAGCTTGAATACGTTTATCCCGCCTATACATTTATAATTAATAATAATTTTTTTTTAAACAAATATCATGACTAGTTAAAAAAAACATTAGCAGAAACTAGTATTGACATGATCCTATTTATAAATTACATCCAAAATACAATTAAATATTTTTAATTTGTTAGATTTGAACTTTTCTAAAAATTTGCCTATAAATAAAGAACCCCTATAATATTGGGTGTGTAAAGTCATCTTAACAAAGCACCAAATAAGTTTAAATATTTTTAACATTTGTAACATTGTTCAACAATAAGAACGGAAATGAAATTAATTACTGCGGGGAAAAGTTTTTTAACTTGTGCTGTTGTGTGCATTGCTAATATCTGTGGAGAAGCATATAAATTGAAAGTTATTGAACTTGTAATATAACATTTTTTAGTAATTCAGAAATTGAGATAGGTACCAATAGTGTAATAATAATAATATATGGTAGACATTGTTTTTT
>JAIPRL010012445.1:0-12037 GCA_025469235.1 Pemphigus obesinymphae | reverse complement strand
TTGATCCACTTGGCGTTTTTCATTCTTATACTCAGTCTTTTTCGACTCGATCACACTGTAGTGCTCGATAATAATGTCTAATAGGACTGTTTTTTCTGAAAGCTCAAAACAACGTTCTCGCTTTCTTCTCTGTATGTTCCATAATAATATTATTCAAAATAAAACTATTCAAAATACACAACAGTAATAACTAATCTTTTATCGTAAAATTCACCAAATAACAAAAAAATTCAGATCGGAAACGAATATCGCCGAAAACAATATATGATCAAAAAAAGATTATCATTTTATCATAAGCCACAGCCATCTAATAGTGGCACAGAATTCTGTGATAGTGGCGTTAATCGCGATTACATAGTTTAATCGTGATTACTGTAATCGTGTTTAAGGGAACCGTGATTAGCGTGGTGAAATCCAAATCTAATTAAATCACGGTTAACTATTAATCGCGATTACTTTAATCACGATTAGAGCATTTTTGGTGAAATCGGCCCTAAATCATGAGGTTAATGTGTGTTCTTTCGTGGCAACAAATAATTTTTTTATTTTTGGATTTATTATACATTAACTTATAGGTAAATAGGTTTGTTTTTACCAAGAGATGGTAAAAAGTCCATAAACATATATATACTTAAAAATTCCGAAATATGCTCTAAAAATATTTACTTAAAATTAATTTTGTAATTTTAAAAATGTAAGTGAAGTATTATAAGATAAAAAAAACTATTCAGTGTACCTACAATGAATGCGGACATCAATAACACGAGCACTCATTATCCGAGTAGTAATAAGTGTATCTGCATGAATACTATTCAACCGTATAGGTAACTAAATAATGGTTTAAAATTTCCCGAACATTCTACAACACTGGGGATCGATCGCTCTACACGGTTGGTCCACAGTTGGGATAATAAATTCTGAATACTAATCAAACTATTAAAAATACAAATAATAATGTTTCAGAAACGTTATCAGCTCGTAATGTAGGTACCATAAATAATAATACGAGTTTATAAATATACTTAAATTATGTACATCATGGTGGCCATGATAATAAATTTATTTCGAATGTGTTTTTATTAAAAAAAAAAAATATATATATATATATTTAGAATATAGAGAGAAAAAAAATAAAATATGGGAACAAGAAGTTCAAAAAGATAAAAATGCAACTAAAAGTTTAAAAATTGAGGAATATGCTCTAAAATTAAAAATTCCGAAATATACATTTACCCATAAATGGAAATTAAAATTACATTATCTAATATTTATCCCAAACATAAGAAATATTTATTTCTTACTTTGCTTTTTCGGTGACTACGTCAAATAAATATATAAATACTACAAGTTCTCTGCACTAATTTTATATAATAATTTATGGGCTATATAGATATTTGGCCAGTAACGGAGTATAATATTAATTGGGATGAGGAAAATAATTTACTGAAAATCCTTTAAAATTTTTATATTTTATAATTAATAGGCAGAGGTGCCGAAAAAACAGGGGCAATGTGGCATGGAAAAGTTTCTACCGTGAGAATGTCATAAACTTTAATTTGTTGGTATTATTAAGAGTTAATATGCATATTTTAAATTATAAATATGATTTTAAAATCCAAAATGATAAAATTTATTATATATATATAAAATTAATCAACTCTTTATCGTAAATTGAATTTTAAAAACCCGTTCGTAAACAATAAAAATTAGTTAAAATTCAAATCCTAATTTTAAGCACTCAATTTTATAAATATCTAAGTATAATCAAAACTTATTTCTATAATTACTAAATTATAAATAAATATTAGTGTCAGGCCTTATCTCGTTAGATAAATTCAATCATAAGATTTGTTTTTTTCTTCAAAATTACCGAAATCTGTTGATTTTGGTTTCGTTTTTAATATCCAATTTTCGATTTTCTCAGTTTCAATTTGAATTTTTGACACAGTTTTTCGTTTTTTTCTGTCTCCTTTTTAGTTATTAATACCGTTTTTTGTTTTTTGCGGTTTTGGTTTCATAAAGGTTTTAACCTTTATATAATACCATTTTCGATTCCGGTTTTAAGCTCAGCTTAATAGTTAATTTTTTTTTCTTATTGTAATTTATATAACAATAATATATTTATTTAATTTGGTATTTTTTCGATTCAACCTGTTTTCTAAAAAACATTCAATTTTTTTTATTATTAGGATCATTATTATTATCAAAAAATGATTGTAATTAATGGTTTTAAGTGTCATAATAGTTTATAAATAAATAATTTGAATCTAATGTATAAAATAATATTGTTTATTGATGGGCAATTAAAAATTAAATATTTCCTTTAATTTATATGTATTGCATAGAGTTTATTATTATTATTATTTATAGAGATATTCTTGTTTAATTTATACGTTTTCAGAAATAGAATAATTCTTATATTAAAATATTCATTAAAACCAACAAAATAGTTTGCTATTTTCATTCAACCATTTTAACTAAAACAATAATTTGAAATATAACTTAATAATTATTTAAAAAAATAACTTAAATGAGTTTAAAGTTACTCATTATTTCTTAAGTAACATTACCAAATATAAGTCAAGTACTAACATAACTTTAACTTAGGTATTTGCGACTCTCTATGACTTTTTTTTGGCCCTCCAAAATAATCGTAAATGGAAAATTAGTATAGTGAATATAATGTTTCTTTAACTAAATAAACGTAAAATGTAAAATATTGCTACCTAAAAATTTTAATTTTTTTAATTTTATAAATTATTGCATCTATGCCATATTTTATTTTCAGTAGTTCCTCAAATAGTTATAATACATATACCAACTATAGTATATGAAATAATTAAGTATTATATAATAATATAATTTTAATATTTTATAAGAGGAGCTCTATCAAATTTTTTCTGTATACGTGGAATATGCTTCGGAAGATGTAAGTTTCTTGGACATTGAATTATATTAGTGATAACAATTTCTACGGAGAGTTAAAAAAGGATAATCTACTTTTTTACTTGGATGATTTTCAATAAAGTTATTACTGTTCGAGTTATAAAACATTTACAAACAAAAAAATTCTGATAATTCAAAGACTATCAATATTTATAAATTTTTATTATAAGTATTTAATAGGTATTTTTTTTAACGTGGTAACCACTCCCATAAATATCTGATACATCTAGTCATCATTAATTTTTATCGTTAGCATACAGACTGTTACGATCACATGAATTTCAACATAAAATATTAGGTCTAAACGATTAAATAATATCCATATAGAAATAGGAATATTATTAGAATTGTTATTTAATTACTCAAATTAATATAAGACATTAGCTATAATACGAAAACCTATAAACTGTGTGTATATAGAAAAGACGCCACTACCGACAGATACAAAAGCTGAAATAATAGGAACACTTCGTATATATTGTGCAGGATATTATATGAATATACCTATATATGTATATATGTGTGTGGGTATGTGTATGTGCATGTATAATGGATACATGCGTATATACAGGCACAAAATGCAAATGCAATGAAATCGATAAATCATAATCGAGTCTATTTCTTGTATTTATAACAAATCCTAACAATTATTAATTTCTACTAGAGGAGTCCATACTATGTACGGATATATTGTAGGATATATAAGAGAGAAGTGCACTTGGATTCATCAGAAGACGACGGAGACGATCCAAGTGATGATCCACAGACGCATTTCAGTTCATTAGTACTGACCACTACGTACTTTAATATCTCAATCGTGATACACTCATCCTTTATACACACTTATGTAATATTAAAAATATTTTTGATGTAATTGTTTCTAATTTCTAAATCTAAAGTTTTAACTAATAAAAATACACTTATATACTATCCAAAAATTGTCAACAATAAATTCAACATCCTCGTCAGTAGTCACCTCAATGTTTTAATTATTTCTAAGTTCAATTAGAAATTAGGGTTTTAAAATCTTTAATTCCTTGACGTTAGACACACTTCAATACATGAAACTATCAAAATTATAAATCGTTATAAATTACATAATTTTTAATGCCAGAAACCGAAAATTCACAACATATATTTACTATAGAATTATACTGATGTAGTAAAAATCTTGTAATAACTACTTTTCAGTAATTTCTATGTAATTTAAAAATGTATAAATTATTTTACAAAATTTAAAATATAATAAAATAAGTCAATTTAAAATTTTTTTAATTGTAAATAATAACACTATCAAAAATAACGGACATTTTTTATAGAATTCGGAAACTATACTTTGATAGAAATTATTTAACAATTTATTCAAATTCAACACATCATATATTACAATCATAATTAAATAAACCATGCAGGGAAAATTATATAGATTATATCGGTAATTCACTTTATCTGTAGACTTGGTCTTTATTAAGAATAGTTAGGTGGCACATGATTTAGTTTTTTGCAGTAAATTTTATTAATACTTTTGGAAACCGTATTAAACTTCTGTTTGTGAGAAATCATGTTCACCATCTTAAATTTAGGCATATTATAAAAATGAATTATTAGTGGACCTGTGACAAATCGTTTTTGTCTGTTGTTCATTTCATATGTATTTTTATAATTTTATTAAAAATATTTTTTTCTACATTTACACTAATTTAAAATCAATTTAATTTAAAAATCTAAAATCAAAATTAATAACTATATTGAAAAACAGATACATATTGTTAAATTATATAATTTCATTATTAGATCATTTTTATTCGTTTTTTTTAAAAGATATAAATACAGAAAAAAAAACTAAAAATCATAATAAAAGTTAAGGGTATTTATTATATAATTCATTAGTTAAATTGAAAAATTAAATATAAAACGGAGCTAATTTTTACATATTTGCAATCGCATGGGTAACCGTAAACAACGATTTTAGACATACGGAATATTAGAACGCCTTCAATCTCATGTGCGTTCACACGGTTGACGATAATCTCAAACATTGGGAAAATTGCTGTGCTCACGATAACGGCTTTTGTTCTCTGTGTGAATGCATGTGTGCCGCAAAATTACTATTAGTGGAAATTATCTCGTACAATCTGAACACGAGAACGGCTTTTCGTTTTTATGCGAATGCGTATGTGCCGCCAAATTACAATTAGTGGAAAACGTTTCGTATAAACTGAACACGGAGAAGCCTTCTCTCTCGTGTGTGAAAGTATGTGAATCGTTAATCAATTCTCCGTAGAAAACGATTATGTACAAACAACGCACGAATATTGTTTTTCTTGCAAAATGTGCACATGTGCCGTCAAAGGCCGTATTTTGGAAAAATATTTCAAACAAACGGCGCACATAAACAGCTTCTATCCATTATGCATATGCATATGTACCATCAAAATAATTTTCACAGAAGAGGTATTCGAACAAATGGCGCACATTAACGGCTTCTCTACGTTACGTAACGCATATGCACCGTCAAATGATTTTTTCTCGAATACTAATTTTCGCAAACAGCACAAGAAGATTTCATATCGTTTACATGTATTCCGTCAATTCCATAGTCGTGGTTTAGCCTGCCATAATATTATGTTATATTTTATACGTTTAATCGTTAATCGTATAATTAAATATTAATAATAACATATAATATTTATAAATTGATATATTTTTAAATTCAAATACATATTCGTCATAAAAACACAAATATATATCATTTTGGTTACAATACACCTAACCTATATAAATCGGGTGCGTTGAATTTAATTTTAAAAAATTATAAAAATTACATAGCTGTTATTCATTGATAATGTTATAAATCGGGTCCAAATATTGATGCTCTAAGAAACTTATGAAAATTACCTAAAAATATATAAATGACCTAAAAAACACAACAAATTCCGTAACACCTACAAAAATGCCCTTGAAAATTTAATTTATAATCTAAAAACATAAAAAATACATTTAATTTTTTTTAAATTACTTGAATTATATATTATATAATGTATATATAATTATGTATTATATATTTTATAAAACGTATTTGACATTTCTTATTTGCAGTTTTTCTTGGAAGTTTTAACAATGTAATATACATTTTTAAAACTAAAATTTATACATAAATGTTAAATTGAAAGGAAAAAAATACATATAAGGTGAAATAATAAAAATATCATAATAAAAAAATTACCTAAATTTACAAAAAATAAAAAAAGCCAAAAATGCAAAATAAAAATTCGTTATTTAGAATTAATAAAAATAAAATTATTTATTATTGAATCATATTTTTAGCAAGGAAAGCATTCCTTAAGTCGTTCTAAAAAAAAAAATAAAATGAAAAGTCATCAATACCCAGGTCCTAGTTATAACTATAAACTGCCATAGATATAATATGCAGGACTACTAACATACATTATATTTTGATTATTAGTATTAATGTGATTTAGAATAATTGAAGAAATCGGTCCTAAAAATCAGTAGATATGTTTATAGTAGTTTCCAAACATTGTTTTTAGCGTGGCCCTAAAATTTCAATATCAACACCCCAGACCACAAAATAAAGTTCTTAAAATGTTTCAAAAATATTTGAAAAGTAATGTATAATATTTAAGGAATATTCTAACACAGATTAAATAATATTACTGAAAAGTTATTCTAATGTTATACCGTCATGTTTTGTTCGCTTTTTAAAGTTAAACTAACATTACATACTACAATTTCCCAAAATCTTCTACACATAATATTTTTAAATATATGTTTTTTTAAGACATCAGAACATTTTTGTCATTTAAATAAAATTTTAAACAATTAGACATTTTTTTATTATAACATTATAATAATTTTTTAAATTAATTACTATTAAAGAGATACTACGTATTTATAGGTAATATAATAATGATAATAATTAATACCACAAAAAAGTAATTATTTTTTATATTATTATGAATTTTATTATAATGTATTATGACAAATGAAATGTTTAAACCATAAAACTTATATATAAGAAAAAAAATAATAATTGAAAATTAACAATATGTTCCAAAATTTGTATTATAAATAGAAAGAAATATAAAATAAAATAAATTAACAAGAGTTATTAATTGTAGCAGCAGTCTATATATATATTATAAAGCTAAATTTTGAATGATTTATCCAATTAGCCAATGGTATGTTGAATTCTATACAATTTTATTGGGTAATTTATTATGAACTTTCAATACATCTGAAACATAAAATATACTCAAATATAATTTAAATCAATATTTTTTTTTTAATTAATTCAATATAATATTTTTTATATCCATATATATTTTGTGTATAATATATATTATTATTTTATATAATTATAATAATATATATTATAGGTATAATAATATATCAATTGAATAGTGAGGCTAAACATAACACATTATGGGGGCTCGGATTAATACAATCCGTCCAAAATTACTTTTATGCACTTTTTACTAAATTTTAAGTAAGTACTTACCTAGGTATTTTAATTTAATAGTCAAACAATAATACTGATCAATAAAAGCTACTAACAAAAGTTTAGTGATAAGCGTGATAAAGCGGTCGGCAGTTAGCACAACGACACTTCGCGAAACTGCGCTTATCGACGCGGCGAGCACATGACAAAAATTGCGAACGACAACAACGAGTGTACGTTGGAGTGTTTTGAGTATAGGTCCGCGGTATAGTTCGGGATGAACTTTAGATGAGCTGTGTATACCTATAAGCTACAATAAATCAAATATATCCGGGCTTCAGCCGGATGGCATCAAGGCGGTCGACAAACGTCGATAAACAAAGTAAAACGCACACACGAAAGACCGCGTGGCCTGTCGGTCGGCGAACTGCGCGAGAAGTGGACGGTCGGACCGAACCGACGATGTACCCTTTATAAAAGGCTTTTTGCAACACCACACGTCGACGAAGACAATTTACTTGCGCAAAATCCTTTAGGTTGTTAACGGCGACGGTGCACCGGAATCCCACACACTTAACATAACGAGAACGGATGTGTCACACTCATGTTGAGCACAACAGGACTGAAAACATTTTACACTGATACATCGAGCATCAGTCTTTTCTATTACACAACTCACAATAATATATTAATACAAGTAATTAAAATTCACGATACAGATAATACAATGCTAAAGATAAGGGTGCGTGTTCGTGTGTGGATGTGTGCGGCCGGCCAGTGATTAAACTGTTAAGGATTCATAAATATCTGACATCGATATTTATGAAACTCAAATGCTGAAAGATTTACCCAGAGCTTTGTGTACCAGACATTGAGACCCGAAAATGATTTAAGAGATCGTTTTGCAGACTACTTTATTAGTAGAAAAGGATCGACGCATTGGCAGTTGAAAAAAATATAACTTTATACTTAGCACTTACATTAATATTTTATTTAATATCTAAAATTTTGTTAGCAAATTATTATTCATTGCAATACCTATTATTAAATTATAAAGAAGATTATAAAATCGCTTTATCACTTAAATAAATAAATTACCTATTTTTAGTTGTTCTTTTTTGTCTTTTTGTACAAAATCTTCTTCAAAAAATGCATACACCTCATTCCAAGCTTTTTGTTTTTCAAATCTGTCTTTAAAGACATCTGTTGTTTTATCCCATAAACAAGGCTTACTTTCTACAAGCTCAATTAAAGTGACAATATCGTACTTAAACAATTTACTAATTTTTGATGCACAAACATTTACGAAAAAAATAAACTAAAATGAACCACTACGAGATCGATGTTAATTATACTAACAAAGTTAATTTATTAATATTATATATAAAATAATAATCAAAATACATAATATAAAATATTAATATAATTTATTAATCATATAATTTATATTTTTCGGGTACCGAAAAGACCACGTGTGAACCTATGTTTACACGTTTGTATATTGTCTAGCATGCGAATTATCGAGTTCAACGCCGGTTGTATATTTTACCTAACCTGCAGGAACGGCAAATTTGCCGGTCCGGGCTTTATGTGAAGACGTCCATTTGATTACATTGAATCCGGCGCCGGCTCCGGCATTGCCGGCGTGTGTGAAAACGGCCTTACTCGCCAGATATGTCGCAGCAACTCACATATTAATATTATCAATATTAAACAGCATCAAATTATTATGTATATTATTATAACATTAGCTCTAAATATGTACCATTGACAATTGTTGGTAAGTGTAAATACTCTGTGGTTTTATCAAAGCCTTCGATTATATCTGATACATCACAGTTAGATATTTTATAATTTTCTCTTCATTATTTTCAATTTTACCTATAAAATGTTTAATTGTACATAACTGCTGTATTTCCATTTTATGATTAAAAGTAAACTAAAAACATATAACATCTAAAATTGTAGTTTATAACAAAATAAAAATATTTGGCTTTAAAAAAGGAAGGCTTTCAATAAATTTACATTTTTTTTTTATGATCTAAATCTTCATTGGTTATCCGATCGGATAGAAATTGAGCAACATTTATTTTACTGCGAATTTCTTCTAAAGTTGCTTAACAAATCAACTAGTGTTGTAATTATAAGTATAAAAACAAATTTTATAAATCATATCATATTTTCATTCAAAAACTCTTGCAGGTAATCATTCGTAAAACTTTTCGTTAGGATAATCTTTCTTTTCTATATGTTTTTTCAAAAAACTCTTTGACAAAAGTGGCCAAGCACAGGTCCGGTCTTTTTTCTGTACCATGTCTCAAGTATTGCTTCCACAGAATCATCATTAAAAACATGAATTACGATCCACATGATTGGAAGTAATCTAAATTACATATTAAATTATTGAAGTTAAATATTTAAAAATAATATTAAATATTACTAATAATTTATATAATTACCATGATATATTACTAGGATAGAGGACTTGTAGACCTTAAAAGTCACCAAATATGCACTAAGTACCCAAAATATGCATTAATATGCAAAATAAAATAACAGATCAAGCATACTCAACCTCTTTTTATTATTTTTTGGAAATAAGTTTTTATTAAATTATAGTGTTTAGTAGATTAACGGAAAATAATAATAAAAAAATCTATAGAATTAATTTTCCAAGCAAAAGAGATTTTAAGTTTGTTGGTTATTTGCAACATTGCGCATGAACGAAATAAATATTATTAGGTACCACAATCTTATAATTCAACTTGTAAAATATTTTTATTGCATCATTTATAATAATATTAATAAATTATAACAATAATAAATTATGTAAAAAAGCTCATGTCTTTGAGATCTTATTTATTAAATTAATATAACATGAATAATAACATTTTATATAATATAATATATTAATTGTAGTTATTTTAGTCAATCTATTTAAAATAGTGTTATAAATTTTAAATATATAAAAGCAATTAACAAAAATATAAATAAATAAATAAATAAATAACTCATATCTCTGAGATAATCACGTATTCATATTTATATTGGTGATTAAAAAAATATTTAAAATAGTTACTCAGTATGAAACTTTTCGAAATAGTATTTTATTTTATTTGTAACTGACACCTTTTATAAAGTAACTATGAATTAACTAATGAAACATCAATTAGATGATACCATAGTCGAATGTATCATTTTCCAGATTGAAGTTTGATTTTGTATCGACCAATAGGCTATAAGATCATCTAATAAGTCTACACCTTTCATATAGCGATTGTATTCTTTAATAACGAAAGGGCACTTTACATCTACTCGGGTTTTACTACTCCGATCAAACTGTTTTATTGTACTTGTAGGTATAGCCCCAAAAAATGTAGATAATAATGTTACAGTTTTATTATCTTTCCAACAAGTAATAGATAATGGTATTAACTCATATGAACTAACTCTTTCTAAAAGCCACGTTGTTCTTTTTTATTGTATTTTCTTTAGGAAGTTGATTATTAGGAACTTTATTTCTTCGAACGGTGCCAAACTCAATATGCCTCTTTAGTAAAGAAAGTTTTCTATTGGTATAGATGTATAATAATTATCAAAAAATAATCTATGGTTTACATGATTTGGAACATCCTTTGTCGGGCGAATTATATTGGAGTAAGTGGTAATGTGATAACATTACCACTTACTCCAATATCAATATCATTAGCTTAGCGAAATCTTGATTCATTTTCTTGGCCTATATAAATTTCTAATTTATATGATAATCTTTTCATATCACAATAATACAAACCCATTTATGGGATTTATTGGGCATATATTATTTTAAAATATTTCTTGCCTTTGTTGGACACATTTGTTCATATAATGAGAGATCTCTAGAATAGGGTATTTGGCCAAATTTTTTATTTAAATAGTCAAAAAATGGTCTTAGTTTAAAAAGACGATCAAAATTTGGATCAGTTCTTGGTAACATATTTTCATTGTCGTTAAAATGTAAAGCCAATTATAGTAATAATATATACCTATAGATATCTATATACTAAATACTCTATGGCTAAATGGCTAAACAACAGTAGTAAAAATTAAAATATTATCATATAAAAATATACTTTTAAATATATCTACCAGTGGCGTAGCCAGGATTTTAGGGTTGGGGGGGGGGCGCAATGATCAATAAATATTTTAATATTGAACATTTTCAGCACTTTAAAAAATAGTTTGTTGAAGAGATATTTGGGGGGGGGGGAGTAATTTCCTCCCCACGATAAATATGCCACTGTACCTACTTACTGAATTAATGTAGGTACCTACCTAATTTAAATCATGTTAATTCTTAAATCATTGTTTTGAACTTATATTTTGCAATAATTTTAAGGAATACCAGAACAATCAATAAGATAAAATAAAACACTAATGAAAACAAATGCAAAAGGAGGTACAAAATAAAATTAAAAATTACCTGTAAAAATTGTATTATCACCAAACTCTTGTAAGCCAACAAAAAAATATGTTAGAAATATATTGTACTTACTTTGATGAAGAAGCCATTTTTCAGTTTTGACAAGCTACTGCACGACAATAAAATGCACGTTATAGTGAACGAGTAAACAAAATACAACTGCATGA
>JAIPRL010012444.1:0-12039 GCA_025469235.1 Pemphigus obesinymphae | reverse complement strand
GATGGGGGGATGTAATGGCGAATGATATGAGGAAAGTGGGAGTAAGTGAAGAAGATGCGGGAGATAGAGTTAAGTGGAAGTGTAGGACCAGGGTGGCCGACCCCAAATAGTTGGGAGAGAAGGCGAAAAAGAAGAAGAAGAAGAAGATATTATTTTTATAAATTACTTGTATAATTAATAATTTAAATCACTTTACCCACTTTTTTTTATATATATAAGTTTATTTTGCCACTCAACAGATTATTTTTTCTTATTGTCTAAAGTGGTATTTATTAATAATTTTATAACAAATACCATGCTTAAGTATTAACATGAAAATATTCTGAAAAAAAAATGCTGCCCGTTCACGGTCATATAATATAAAAGTGACCTCTTTATACATTATGACACTAACACATAAATAATAATAACGTATATAGAATAATAAGATATTTATTTATAATTCTATATTTAATACAATAGAAAATATTTAAGAAAAATTACTTACGTATTCTTTCATTAGCTAAATTACCAGCAACAAAATATTTATAATTATAATATATATTTATTTGGATTAAAAACAAAACAATTTATTTTGAATTAATATTATTTTGTTTTATATTGTTGAACCTAATTATTTCAGTAATATGGACCAAATCGTACAATTCTATTGCACAGATCTCATACAAGGGTTTTTTTTAAAGAGATCTACCTAAACAATATAATTACACTTTTAGTACCTAGTCTAAATTATCTAATCAATAGATGATTAAATATTTCATTTAACTTTCATATATATACAGAGTGTTTAAAGAGTATGGTACATTGCATTTTTCTCAGTTCCTAATGAATATTTTTAAATTCTGATTTTTGCATATTGTTAGACACTATAATACACACATTTAAATTAATTTTTCTAAAATTTATCCCACTTAATTTATGAGATACAAGTCTCAACATTCGATTTTTAAATTCTACCTATATTTTTGTTTTATATTCTTGTAGTAATATAAAAAAAATAATAAAATTTCGTTTAAAAATGCAATTTATATCAAATACTTTTCAAAATATCTCTATTTTACTGAAAAAAAGATTAAATTAAAATTATTGAGGCTATAAATAAATATTTTAAACTCATTATAGTAATTGTACTAGATAAAGAAATACCTGTATTTTAATTTTGTTTTAAAAAAAAAGTTAAAATATATGAATAATGTCCAAATATTAATTTTACAAAATAGTAGTTATAATATCTAATTTATGACACCAGTTACAACAATTCACACCAGGTGTGCTCTCACCATCAGTAATACAAACGGTAATAAAGGTACATGATAATAATATGATATACAGTTACACTGGCATCTATGTTATTTTATTAGTATACAAAACTGGTATCAAAGATGATATTGTTATCAATTATTATCAATTATTATTATTACGGTGGTAGAATTCGTGTGCTCTGTATTATCACCACGATCTATGATTCTATGGACTGGTAACCATGCCACTATTTGTGGTCATGTTTTAATATTGACTTTTCGTGGTGGGGAGGGGTTTTAGAAGCCGATGCGCTATTTACAATCTGCTTTAATGAGTGGCTTGTGAACGATTTAAGTATTTAACCGAAAAATATTTGTCCGTGAAATATTTGGTTAATTTAATACTAAAAAAAATATACTAGGAACGATCCAGTCCGCAAAATCACCCCACCCAGGAAACTTCGTTTCAAAACCTGACCTCACCACTACCACCATGTCGTTGCCAGTCCATATAATCTTAGTTAGTGATTATCACAGATAACTTGAACATTATCAGTTGTCATATTATCACAATATTATCATACTAAATTATGATGAAAAATTGATATGAATAAATTATGTATTATTTTGTTTGTACAGTGATGATACGGCTTGTACACCACCAAACAGAATTAAGTACCATAATTCTTATTTTATAATTATTTATTTATTGTATTGTGATTTATATTGATTTATATGTATGTTCCTTGACCTTCCACGATCTCATACCCTCCGTACCACTCGTACCTCCAAATGTGGCGACACCGCTGATCGCTCTCGTTCTCTGCGCCTACAAACACCGAACGGAAAAGACGTTTTGCTACGTTCCATTAGTCTCGTACGGCACGGATTCCCGTCAACCTGTTCGTTCTTATTTTTATACTCACGCCTAGTGTTTTATTTTTATTATTTTTGTATTTTTTCTTTCGAGATGTAATAAACGTTAATCGCACTTAATCGCAGTAAAACAAAACGGTGTTAAAACCGTTAATTAAACCGTTTGTTTAGTCCCGACCACCAACACTTTTGTAAACATGACAGCCGTCACGAATGGTAACATTATAGCGACCGAGACGTTCTCGTCCACGGATTTGTTTTCATCGATGTCCGGGGAGTTGTCCGCCGTCTCCCTCGTGCGCCTGCCTGGATTTTGGCGGAACACGCAACGCTCGTGGTTTACCCACGCCAACGCAGTTTTCCATAATAACCGCGTCCGGTCAGACCTCCTTTGCGACTCTTACGCGACATACGAGAAGTTCATCTAACGGATGTGAACGACACTGTCCTCGAACAGTTCTGGTATGCTAAACTTCCACCCACGGTCAGATCCATCGTCGTTGGATTAACTGGTTTATTCGACACACTCGCCGAGCGCACTGATCGTATCTGGGAGTCCTTCGCCAGTCCCGTCATCGCCGAGATGCCTGCCGTACGCGAAACCGTTTCTCGCTAGGCCGCAACACCATTGGTCATAAGCTACGACTCGTGGTTCCAATCATTGGAATCCACCCTGCTCGCACTCGATCGATACCCACTACCGCACATTCACGATTTCACCGTGAGCCTTACTGGCAACACTGTCTTCATGAAACTGGATCTCGTCCGCACTTATAATCAAATCCCGATCGCGCACGAGGGCGTCCACAAAACCGCGGTCAAGATGCCGTTCAGACTTTTCGAGTTTCCGTTATGTGTTTTGGTTTACGTAACGCTGCGCAAACATTTAAACGGCTAATCAACGATATACTACTCGAACTGGATTTCGTTTTCGCATACATCGACGACGTCTTGATTGCCCCTCGCGATGAGGTCGAACACGAGAAACACGTCCCAGTATATTTTCGCAACCTTTGTCTTTTCTGGGACACGATATCAACAAGTTTATAAGTTCACAAGTTCTTATAAGTTGTTATAAATTAGAAATGCAAAAGTAATATTTTAAATTAATTGTTATTAGTTCATAAAAAATAACGATTATAAAAATTATATAATAATGGGACCAATTATTATACATTTTAAAATGCATATAATATACACTTTTTAGTTGTTAAATTTTCATTATTTAAATTTTCTTAAAATTCCTTATATAGAACAACTTAAAAATGGCCACGCTAACACCCTCTTAAGAATTTTTCCATATAAATTTTAAATTTGGGGGTTTTTATAACCTTATCTATGCTTTTACCTATAATACATTTTTTTTTTATAAATGAAGTTTTTAATTAAGAAATAATTTTATCTAGGTATGTGCCCTCTTTATTAAAACTGAAGTAAAAAATATTCACCAAGTTATAGAGTACCTGTATATACTAAACTATAGACTAAAAATATGCTAAAAATCCTAATCACTACTTTTTGGAAAGGCCTAATACAATGCAATTATAATAATTATCAATACACTCTTAAATAATAAATTATCTATGAAACCATAGAAAACAAAACCGCTGAAATCCAAGGGTCGCCCATTATATACGCCAATGAATCATAGGACAACTCTGTTATAGGTTTATGATAAATAAATATAATATTAATACTATTTATAATATTATGTTGTATTCAAGTATCAATATTTTATAGAGATTACAGGTTTTGTTTTATATATATTCCAAATAATATCAAATACATTTTACTGAATCAAACTTTAAAATGTATGTATAAATGTATAAATTAGACGTAAATTAATTATTCTTACCATCTGTAATTGTATACAAAATTACAATACTGAAGGTTGCGAATAAAATTGAATTTCTTTTATAGAAATTCATTGTTTAATAACGTTTGTAGTATAAACTAGACTATTGGTAATATTAATTCGAAGTTAAGACTTACATAAAAAGAAATATTCGAGTAACAAAATTGTTTCATATCAATAGAGTTCTATATCGTTTCTACGCAAACATTATAAAAATATGGCGAATACCGACGACATTTCATATTTATATATGTTTTTCGCATTCATTTGAACATAATATAGAAAATATATATCACATCGTCATACTGAGTATTTTTTAAATTATTATCGAATGACAATTAAAAACGATAATAAAATAAAAACATGAATTTCTTTACGGTTTTAATAATACGATATACTAATCTCGAATTAAGATAATTGTAAACAATAATCGGTTATCAATACAGCGTATACTCATATATTTTCTGTAATGTTTATTTATTAAATTGTAAGGAGTCATGATTAACGAAATAATTGCACAATATTTATGGTTGTACAAACTAATATTTAAAAATATATGTTTTATAATGTTGTAACAAAAGTAGAAATGTTTTAAAAATTTCAATTTAACATGAAAATTGTTTGTAATTATATAAATAGCCTATTTATGTGTTAAATATGTAATAACTCATAACTAAAACAACCTATTTATTGTGAATATAAGTTTTTATAACATAAATGAACACTTTTGATTTTGATTTTCTGATGAGCTGATTAAAACATAACCCCCCATCCAATCAATAACTATATATATATATATAGTCACAATCTGATTTTACCATAGTTCAATAATTAAGAACTGTATGAGAGCAAGGCAGAGGCAATATTCCATGGTCTTTTAAAAACTTGTAAGCTGATGATGATTTATATTAAATACGAAAAAAAATGAACAAGAGATAATACTGATCAAAGTATTAATTTATAGTAATTAGTATAATCGAGGTAATAATAATAAATCGAGGTGGCGGTGTGCTCATAGCGGTTCGCAAAGACATTTCTTCCTCTCTTCTTCCTATATCAGCTAAGTCTATTAAACAACTATTTGTTCAATTTTTTCTCAACTTTTTGAACTTTATAATTGCTAGCAGTGGCGCCGATCTCTATATCCCAGTATGGCGAGTGCCATAGTGAATAAAGGGGTGGTGGTGGGTGGCCGTGTGGGTTGTCACGACAAACTTATTCTATATTATTTACACAAATATTTTGTGGATCCAACACTTTACAATATAATTTAGTTAGGCTCATAGCAGACTATTTATGAAGGAACATAATATAGGCATATAATTTATATATAATATATTTACGTATACCTATATTATATACCTAACGAATATGTAAAGGTTCGCTCGCACTGCCGATATAACTGCCGATATAATTGTGTCCCATGTATTTAAATGGTGGTCCGCACACTGCCGCGATATTACCGGTAAATATTATCCTCGGTATTTTCAAATACCGCAACACGCACAATTTTTACCGCGACCGCCCCAAGATATTTCATTATTTCGGGCCTGATTCGGGCTTTATACGAAATTGTTATATACCCATATTGTTACTGTTATTTTAAAATAAAATATGTTAAATGGAACGCAGGCAAAGAATGATGTAGGTGCCTCGAATAAGTAGTAGATGATAATATATATACCTATATAATCTACATATTAGATAGTCTCTTTTCTATGGTCTGCACATCAAGGGTTTTCAATTATTTTTCCCAGTGTTATTGTTAAACTGAAACCGAAATCAGCAGTCAACATGAATACAATAAAATAACATATAAAATCGAAATTCCAAATAAAATATATAAATAATAATTCTATCGCTGGGAAATACCTATTGTGTTTGTTATCTTTTATAATATTATGTTTTGGAGAACATTTGTGATATCTCTCCTTCATGCACCGTCCGTGCACCCGCATTACTATAAGTTTCAGCGCAGTTACCTACCACTAAAGTACTATACCACTATTTAGATATCTATAGTGCCTTGGTACCACGTTTACACTTCAATCATTTTTATATACATAGGTATTACCATTGATTATAAATTATAATTTATAATCAATGGTAATATCATCATCGATTATATATTGATTATACATTGATTATAATGCAAGTGTTTTAGTTGACTTTCGAACAATAAAATTATTCATTGCTCGAGTTGTTTTGTTCGTAATAACGAAATGAAAATTAATTTTGGACTAAATACCAAATTTCAATATAGATAGGTACTACCTACCTATACCTATAAGGTTAAATTGGTCAAATAATAATTTTCCTTAATACCTACCTATTATTACTGCAGTATACAATGACGTATGATGATAACTTCATGAACAACAAATGTTTTTCTTAATAGTTTTGTTTTTTTTTTTTACGTAAAATCATATTAACTTTGAACGGTCGAATCAATTACCTTGACCCTTGTTAATATATATATATTACTTACTGGCATGCTATAATATATGTTTAATAACTAAAGATAAGTATATAGGCTTAGGTATACCTAGGTATATTTAACGGTTACGGTTCATCAAATTTTCCGGTTGAATTAAAAACTTAACGATTACAGCGTTGTTAATGCCTATTACCCAACTTTGAACGTAGCGTTAATGTTATACCTACATATGGTAATTTACCTATGGTAATTTATAATCAATGGTATTACATACATAAATTTTATGGTAAGTAAAACATGTTGTGTATTAAAATTTAAACCAATCTTACATTTTTTTTTTATAGATAACATACATTTGATTTACTTGATGTACTTTGATGTACTTGATTTAATAAATAATATTTATATTCTGTCAGTATCGATAGAGTTAAAAGTTATTTAATATATATGTAAATATTGACATATTGTAAGTAAAACTGTTTTGCTTTTATAATTTATATTACGAAATATTATTTTAAGGCAGCTCTGCGGACCCGCCTGTCCCTCTCTATCACACGTGTAACATACCATTTTAGATCTTTTCTATTTTAAACGAATTTTGATTTTTGAATGGTTTTTTTTTTAATGAAACTATTTTGGATTAAAATGGAACATTTTTTAGATTGATTTTTTTATATTCGGGCTTCTATTACGAATACTCGGGCCGGGCCGTCTGGGCCGAGTTTTCTTAAAAACAAAAGTGTACAATTAAGGTCGGGCAAATTTTGAAATATTATTTTCGGGCCGGGGTGGGTCGAAAAAATTTTACCCGTGCAGGTCTCTAGTAAGTACCTCAAATAACAAATATGCGTAATGCGTTGCATATACATACTTATTGTTAAATAGTTTATACTTTTATACTTGTAAAGTTTATAGTTTTATTTATTTTTTATTTTGGTAGGTATTTCAGTATGAATTTTAAAAACCAATGCGAATGTGGTAAAAATCAAGGCAACCTAAATAATACTAATTGGTGGCGCCATTTAAGTGTATTCAATAAAAGAAAACATATCTCTCCAATTAACAGTATTTCGAAATTTTTTAAGACCGCATCAATAAATACTAATGTACCTAAAAATCAAGGTAAGTATTTACGTTTATATATCAATAATATTTAAAAAGTTATATAATTAGTTATTCATAGTATCAAGCAGTTCAAGTTCCAAGCTATAAATATGACCTAGTTCAAGTTCTAGTTCATGGTTTTTAAAATTAAAATTTTAATTTTTTTTTTTTTTTTTTTGATATAACGTCAAGTTAAAATAATTAAAAAATATATATATTGGTATAGGGGAAAGTGGTCTACAGTTAGATAATATGTTCTACAATGTTATAATTTGACCATAGAATAGAATAGTTAACTCTAATCATTAGAGTTAACAATTGATATTTGGAGGTAGTTATTTTGTTATAAGATGTCCAAGAAAGACTGAATATTAAGTTAAATTTAAGATATTTTAATATTAAAGTTTAAATTTTATAAATATATAATTTGTGCTATGTTTAAATTAATAAAACAAGTTTGATAATAATATTATACTTTACATATTGATTTTTTTAAATTATATATGGACTTTAACAGAGGTCTCATTGTAGACCACACATGGTCCAAAAAGAGACATTTTGCCATTTCGTATAAAAATAGTTATTGAAACACATTAAATGTATTTTAATGACATATCAAATTTCTGATTTGTTTGGTACAATTTCCAACATTCCACCATTCACCTAACAAAATTATCATTGTTAAAAAAATTTTGTCTCACTATAGACCACTCTCCCCTACATAAAATATTAAGACGGTTGTATCTTAGATTTATCAAGTAACATTATAACATAATATGTATAATATATATTTCTTTATTTTTAGCTCAAGATGAAACTCATACAGATATCGTTAGCAATTCAATTACATCTTCTTTAACAGGTAGTATATAGATAATAAATATCACAAAAATTACATTTAAATTTTAATTAAAATAATTTGATTATAGATACAATTGAACAGCCTATTGTAATCAAAAATTCTGATGTTGATGGTGATGTTGAGTCATCGAAAGGAAAAAGAATATTTTTACCCAAGGATCCTAATGAAGAGAACAGTAATGGACCTGATAATCTTGAATTTGAATCAAAAAACTTGGATGATGTAGATAGTAAGATACATTTACATCAAATTTAACTTATAAAAATAAAATTATACCTATATATAGGGTGGAGTCGCCACCTATGGCCATGTTAAGCATCATTTTTTTATTAATATTACATTTTTTCTGTCTACGGTTATTGAAGAAAGTTTAAAATTAAACCATATATACTTTATAAGTTTACCAATCTTTAGTTTAAATTTAAAATCTTATGAGCATTATGGAATGAGAAATTTGTATTAATATTTGTTATTTGCATTTTCCCCTTCTATGGCCACCTCAACGCTATCTATGGCCAGCCATTTTCCCCACCTATGGCCACCCTAAAATTTTTCTCTGCACATTATATTTATATTATAGATAGGTACCTTCCTATATATTTATGGTAAACAAAACATATTTATTAAATAAATAACCTAATGCAAACAAATAAGTAACACTGGTAATTAAATGTATTAATATAATATAACTAGGCATGCATAAAAATATATAAATAAAATAAACAATATTATAAAAAATAATAATCAACAATTGATAAAAAGGCGTATCTTAATCTTATTACTAGAATACTATAATTATCAACTAGTTATTATAATCATAATAACTAGTATGGCCATAGATGGGTATTGTAATAAATTGAGTTCCCTCAATGGCCACCCAAATAAATATGATAAATCATGCAATGTATTTAAAATCAATTAAATGTAAATGTTATATTGAATAAAACTTACTTTATGGTACAGGAATAAATATAAATAAACACTTGTGACAAAAGATTCAAACATTTACATTTTTGTTTTTCTTAAGAAAACAATGAAAAATTGAGAACACAAGTTTTGAAAAATAATTTTACAGTATTGCCTACTTATTTTGTTATTACACATTGTCCATTCACTGTATATGGATCTAAGAGTGTAATGATAACCATAAGACTTATCGAATTACAAAATTACACTATTTACAAATAAAAAAAAAATACCTGGTCATAGCAGGGGTACTGGCCATAGGTGGCAACTCCACCCTATATATATGTATATATAATTATAAAAATATTATTTAATTTTTTAAATATTAAATAAAACGAGAGCTTTAAGCGCACTTGTGAGCCCTTAAAGCGTTGTAAGCATCCAAACTGAACGCATCCTATGTCCATTTTTTGTTTCATTATTACTCATTTGTAACCTGATAATGACTTATGGTCGAAACTAGTTGTTAACTTAACATATTTCTTTTATAATATTTACTAATTAAAATATTATAACAATCCAAGCTGAAAAGTGAAAATTATTTTATTTTATTCAGAGAATGAAGTAACAAATGATCCTGCAAAAATTATGAAAATGAACAATTTAGGACCAGAAATGAAAATATTAATTTTAAAACTGGGCCCCTGTCAACTAACCAAAAATGATTTTCCTGATGGCATATTTCCAGTTGATAAGGATGGTAGACAATTCCCAGATACGTAGTACTTTAGAATATTATCAGATAGAACTAAAGTTAATAGAGATTGGCTATCATATTCACTAACACTTAATAGAGTTTATTATTTACACTGCTTTTTATTTGGAACTAATTTACATGAAAAGTTGGCTAAATCGTAGATTGAAATTGGATTCTCTACTTGGAAAAATGGACTTTCTGCTATACAAAATCATGAATGTGCCCCCGATCATATACTTTCATCTTTGAAATTTAAGCTTAAACAAACTAGTGCACCCATTTTACCAGTATTAAAATATACCAGAAATTTCGAAATAACTTTTAACAGACAAGTAATTTTAGAATTCATAGAAATTGTACTTTTTCTTGCCCGTCATAATTTGGCATTCCGTGGTCATTGAGAACAATGGGAAAATAATATAAAAGGAAATTTTAAAGATTTAGTTGTTCTTATGGCAAGAAATTCCACTATTCTCTTTGATCATATATCAAAATTAGAAAATATGGGTAAGCGATAATTATCTTTTATATCATGGCAAAGACAAAATCAATTATTAGAAGCAATATCTGAGAATATTTCATTTAAAATTCGAATTGAAGTTCAAACAGCTCATATATTTAGTATATCTATCGATTCTACTTTCGACAAGTCTAAAAAAGAACAGATATCATTTGTAATCCGTTATGTTGACGAATTAAATGCAAACGTAAAAGAAAAATTTCTCGCTTTAAAAGAATCACCTTGTACAACTGGAAAAGTTCTATTTGATATATTCAAAAATTGCATGAAGAGTGAAAATCTCAATTGGATAGATAATTTAGTAGGCCAATCATACGACGGTGCAAGTAATATGAGTGGTCACTACAAGGGTCTTCAAGCACGAATTAAAAATGATTGCCCACATGCTTTATTTATCTGGTGTCATGTCCATAGGTTGAACCTTGTTATTAAAGAAGCAGTCTCATGTAATATAGATGCTGTCAACTTGTTTGGGAACTTGGAAACATTATATGGTTTTTTGTGGAGTGCTAAAAAAAGAGTTGCTGTATTCCGAGAAGATCAGTCAAAAAGAAATTATTGCACACAACAACGGGCAATAAAACGTGTAAGCACTACAAGATGGATGTCTCATGCAGCTGCTCTTGATACGGTTTTGACATTTTTTGAAGTTATTATTGAAACATTAGTAAATATTCGTGATTTGGAAGGTCCTTGTGACCCAAAAGTTGTTTCTACAGCTAGTGGCTTAATCTTATATTTTTTATCATATAAATTTATTCTTACTGCATTGACTTTCAAAGAATTATTTAATACCCTTACACCTATTAATAAAATCCTTCAAACACGTAATTTAGGCATTTTAATTGCAACAAAATTCATTGAAAATATCATGCCTAGAATTAAAAATATGAGAAAAGAAGATTCGTTTGAAAAAATACACTCTTTGGCCTATAACTTTATTAGTAACATTGAATATGAAATTGAACCATTAAAAACTACTAGAATTAAAAAAGTACCAAAAAAATCTGGAGAGAAAAGCTCAGATGAACCTATAGAAGACCCTATGAAAAAGTTTAGAATAAATACTTTTAATGCAATATTTGATGTAACACTTAATGAAATGAGTTCTCGTTTTAATGACACAAGTTGTAGCGTTTTAAACGATTTATCACTTTTAACTGAAAAAAGGATTTTGGAATTACGAAATAATAAATTTTTATTACCAAAAGATGCATTTTTAGGATTCTGTCATGTTTATAGTAAGTTTGTTGATCGTAGTGGTTTAATTACAGAATACTTACAGTTTGTAACTAACTATAAAGAAATTGAATCTTCAGTTAAACTCCCAACAGTTTTACATAAAACTATTGATCATTTGGTAAATTATGAAGACTTGGATTTGGATGAAACTCAAAATTCAGATATAGAGGATGAAATTGATGAAAGTATATACTTTCATATTAATTCATACAATGAAGAAGAAGATGAAATAACGAATA
>JAIPRL010012443.1:0-12039 GCA_025469235.1 Pemphigus obesinymphae | reverse complement strand
TTTTATCATACAACCATTGATTAAATATATAATCAATGATAAAACTGAAAACATTAATTTATAATTGGAGTTTGGACATACCTATCTGATAAAAACGACAATGCACAATGCAGTATGCGACCATGTAGAATGCACATTATCTAAATATCCGGATTGTAATGAAGACGACCTTGGTAAACACTAAATAGTATATTCAAATAGAGTAGTTTGGCGGCATTATATTAAATATTTTGTAATTTTAAAAATAACACTTTTAGTTACTGATAAAATTAATATATGAGTGATAACACGAACTATGATAGTAGGTATAAATTATGTTTTGTGATAATAATTGACCGTCATTTTACTTAAATTGTTCGTATCATGAGATTAACAAAATCTATGGTATCACGAACATTCCAACAAATGATCGTTCCGTGTTCTTTTTTCATATAATGATATATTCCGAGAAAAATTATTCTGTAAAATTATTGGTCGGGAGATTAATTTCAATGAAAATATTTTCAAATTTTGATCGTTCATTCTATTGAAAGATTCTAGAAAAGACCAGTTTATTCATATGTAATTCGAAAAAAATAAATCCTTATAAATGTATTTCCCATAGTAAATCGGTACGAGACAATTTCAGTTTATTTAAATTTTTAAAAGTTCAAAAATGTGCCACACCTTACAATAACCAATAATAATATGCAACTTTTTCAGTTTTTACCCTCCAAAAATAGTTCTATATTTTCTATTCCTCCAGAAATATCCGCTTTGTTAGAAGGTTTTGTTGGATTTAATTTATTCTAATTTAGTAATTAAGTAATTATTATTTTGAAATAATAAACCATTTTTTTTCGAGTGGGTTCGATTTGCAGAAACTTTTTTTTTTTAAAATATAAAATTGATGTGAACAAATAAACATAAAACAGTGTATTGTTTTTCATTTATATATACCTAATTTTATATATTAATTTTTGTTTTTAATATTATCGTTACAAGTTATAAAACTATATTAATAATAAAAAATGTGTATATTAAATAATAATAAATAATTAAAAACATTAAAATTATTGCATATTATATTATATTAATTTGTAATGTATTCGTGTTTTACTAATAATGTTTTAATTAATTTTATATAATTCATCGTTAAAATTAATCATTCATTGTAACTTAATCATTAAACACTATTTTTGATATATAATAATACAATTTTTAAAATAGTATAACAAATCTATTTTTAATTAAAAAATAAATTCAATATACCAAAAATATTTTTCTTCTATTTTATTAATTTATATTAAATATCATGAATCTAAATAATAATACACTATCTTATCAGTTTTTTTATTAGATTTTAAATGCCATTTGTTTCATTGTTAATATTATAACAAATTGAGTTATCATATTACATTCTATTATTTATTTAACTTTTGATTGCAATTATTATTTAGTAAATTATTTATTTGTATAGAATTAAGTGGGTTGTTGGATTTTAGGAGCATATATTAATTCTTTGGCCGAGTATGTACTTATTATGTTCTGTGGCCCTTTTCAAAATAATTGAGTTTGTCACCACATACTAGTAATGGTAATATTATAATAGATTAGTAATTACCGACAGCTTGAGCTAAAGTGATATAACAGCGATCGGTAAGTGGTGTGATTACAAGCCGATCTGAACAGCCTAAGAACTCGTTTTGGTATACAAACTGTACGTCGGTAATGCGAATTTCACACTGATCCATTACATCATTATAATAAAAACGTTCTTGTTTCAACCATTCGAAATCCAATACGTTTGTAATTTTCATACGTAATAATGTTTCAAAAATGTCCCTAAAATATTTCAATAACTATTATTATTATTTTTTTTATTAATATTATTAATATTTTTTAAACAAATTATTTTAATCATGTTCAAACCTCTGATGTACGTGTATAGTAATCAAACTATCGTATTTCATTCTTTCCATTTTGGTCAAATTTTTAGTAGTAGAATCAATGAGTATATTTAGAAATGTAATAAAATGTTTATTGGTTTGTCTCATAATAGTTTTCTTCGTAGATGCATTTTTGATTGCATTCTCCGTAAAAAATGTCCATAATATTTGTATACCGACAAGTGCCATCTAACATGTATAAAGGTTAATGTATGAAGTAATATTACTTGGATATTAAGATTATTGCCATACTTGTGATGGATATTCATCAACCATTGTTAAAAGAGAGAATGCTGAGTCACTCGTAATATAAATTGCCACATTTGCTATGATTTGATTTACAGAACATTTGGTTTCATTAAGTAAGACGTTAAGCCAGTTTTCTACTCCTCCAACGCATAGGACGGCATGATCTAATGGTATTGCTTCACCTTCTTTGGATATAATTTCTAACGCTTTATCATATTCAGTCGCACTATAAGCTAATTTAGCAGTATTATCATAAAGACTTAATAAATGAGGTTGAATAGAATGCGAATTTGAAGCTTGGCCCAAGATTTCCAATAGCACGGGATCTGATATGAAGTAAAATCTTGAAAATATGTACCTTTTTTGATCCAAATATCTAAAAACGTATTTTTATTTTTAATATAATAACTTTTAATAAATTTTACAGTAAACTTCATGAATAAATATGATCTCCTAATTCAAAATAGTAAAACATTAATACATTTTTATTAGTGAATGGCCTGCTATAATCTGTACTTCACCACATCAAATTAGTAAATATTTATGAAAAAAATGTTAATGAAATAACATGTTTAATTGTATAATATATAATATTGTGTTACCCTGATAATGATTTTTGACATAATTCTAATTGTTCATACATATATGGTAGTAAAATATCCATTGATCCGTCACCAGTACAAATGTCAATAACATTCTCCGTAAATCGAGCTTTAGTCAATATCTGAACCCATAATTTATCAATAGCCTAAAATACAATAGATATAAATATCGGTATATAATAAATTTATTTATTTTTAATAATATCTTAACAGTAAAACGTTTTGTTTCAAGTGGAAGCTGCTTTGATATATCCCCTCCAATAAAAACAGCTTCTAAATACATCCAAAGATTTTGTACAAGAATCCAGTTTTCTAAAACTTGTCCAGTTATGGAAAACTTTTTTACCCAATCCATTATTTCCGATTTGAAGGAAATATTATATCTATAATATTTTGTAACAAATATTTTAAAATATTATTCAACAATTGTACAAGTTTTTTGTTGTTTTACGAAAATGCTTATAAAATAAAATATTTAAAAGTAAAATAATATAATAATATATTATTCTAACTAATTTACCTATTAGTGGCTAACGAACTCATTATCATTTGACTGTCCTCCAAAAGGGCCACGACTTCTGATATTTCTTGGCCTTTTACAAGTAACAAGCCTCTGTTTTTAAATGTACCCAACTGTATATTGATATTTGACCAATCAGATACTATTTGCCTTAATTTCGCTTCAATGTCTATTTCTTTAACAACTGTTTGACATATATCTTCTATATCATCTTTATTTTCCAATAATGGAGCAGCCATAATATCTTTCAGCACAAAATTATGTTCACCCACAGGAAATCGTGTATTAGTTATTTTTTCTATCATTATCCAATGTCTTTCTTTCAATGAATTCGTAAACATCATTTCTACTAATGTCATTTTTTCAGTCCACTCGTCAAGTTTACGTTTTAATTGTATATATGTAGGCCATTCCTTTGATGATTTTGGTAGTTTACGACATCTAGTACTGTAGTCAGTTAAGGTTTCTATAATTTCATCTACTCGTAAGCGGTTCCAGGGTGTATTTGACCAGATTTCGATGGATTGATTCACTTTACCAAATAGATCATAAAATCGTTTTAATAAAGTGAAAATTTGTTTCTTTTCATTTATTGAAGGATAGTCAGTCACTGGTATTCCGAATAAACGTTCACCATCTTGGAAACGTTCCATTAATGTAAGTATCTCATCAAAACGGTCTTGGAATAATAAAACTCTATACAAAATAAATAATATAAAAACAAATTATCAATATTTACTATTATTTGAATACCTCTCAGCAGCTTCACTAGGTAGTAATCCTTTAACCATAGGACCTCTTTCATTGAAATGTTTTTCAAACATCTCCATATCCAATTTCAGATTTTTTATACCTTCTAATAATTCTATTCTTAATGGATTGTAAATATCTAATAATCTTTGTGGTACTTCACACATCTAAACAATTATTATTAAATAAATGCCTTATTTCTGTTTATTTTTATTATCATTTATTACCTTAGTTTTAAGTTTTCTATAAGTATCATTGAGTAAATCTAATCGTCTATCATCTTCAGGTAGTATTTCTACACTATACTCAGTTAATAAATCATATACTTCATTAGTATTTTCTATATCATGATCTAAATCCATTAACTTGCTTTCTACTTCTTTTAAACATAATAAAACTCTTCTAGCATCGACTAAATCATTGATCGGTAATGCAAGTACACTATACTTTTCTGATACAAATTTGCACAAATCTTCGAGTTTTGACGATTCCAAAACACCATTAGCAAATAAATTTTGCCATTGTTTAATTTCGTAATGAAGAGATTCTTTGAATTCGTCTAACAATAACCAATTGAATAATTAACAGATAAATAATACAAGTACGTATAACTTTATGTACCTAATTCCACTTCTAAAGATCCGAACACTGCAGTCGAAGGTTCTTCGTCAATTTCTTCAGCTTTAAATTTAAATTTATCAAATTCGCCTCGAATATCATCAAGTTCATTATTTTCTTTTAAAAACTCAGTTATTGCTAAGATTTTTTTAGAATCTTCGATCCATAATCTTTGAAATTTAGCTTTATATAACTGGAAATAAAATATTTCATTAAATATGTATTATGTATACATATAAAAATAAATGAATAACACATTATTTAAAATGCACTTGAGCATTTATGACTGTTATACTATAAACTATTCTAAACAAAAAAAAAAAAAAAAAAACGAAAACAATACACTTATAACCGACGTTTTCAACAACTATGTCATCTTCAGCATCAACTAAAATCTATTATTGGCATATGTACTTAAAAGTGTATTATTTTTGTGATTTTTGATCTATAATAATTTATAGTAACACATTATTTTATACTTCAAAAACGTCTTTTATTTCTTTTTTTAATGGTTTTGTTGAGATTTGTACATTTTTAACTGCAGTAGATACATTATTACAATTAGATATGATTTTTTTGTAGTAATATTCATTTCCCTGCTGTATATCATAACAAATTAATATATAAATATAAAACTTAATGATAATAAAATATTTTATTATTTATCTGTCATTACTTCCATGTGATAAAAACCCCACCGAGTTAATGTTTCTGAAGATTTTCGAGCATTTTTAATTACAGTTCTTAAAGACTGCTTAACATTATTCCACGATGGCTCAATTCCTATACTGGAATTCTTTAGGACCAACTTGATTTTAATAATTGGTGGCCAATCTAAATTATTCTTACGTCTTTTTTTTATAATTATATGTTAAATAATTATTGTTTTATTAATGATTTCCACTTGTAAAAATTAAATACTGTACTCACTCTTGGTTATAAAAAGCCATTTCCATTAAAGTAAATGATTTGATTAACGAATCAATCAACGCCTTTGCATAGTAAAAGTTATAAAATCGAAAAACAATCATACACCAGCTATCAACTTGTTTACTTGTAGGATGAATGGCAGGAGGAATTAACTCTTCTATAGTAGTGAACACAGTTTGATACTATTTACTCGTCAAGTAACTACTATATGTTTTTAAATATAAATAAACAAAGATAAACTCACCTTTTTGTAAAGTTTCTCCGTCAGTCACTTTAATTTCTTCTAAGGCTTTAATTGAATTGAAAAAATCATATTTCTTATCTTCAGGCTTAAAGGAATATTTGTCATTAATTCTATAAAGAATTAATTTAATTATATAATGAAATATTTTTTCTAAAAGTTTGGATTTTTTTATAAGTTGATTCATCGTTTCTTGTAGATGTATTTCATTTAATCTTTCAAATTCTCCAGGCCCTACCGCTAAATTTGGTAATTGAACGTATTGGAATTGTCTTATATTCGAAATTTCTTTTTCTACAATACGAGTCATATCGATTACCTAAATTAAAATTTTACATAGTTATAATTGCTTAAATTTATTTATATTTGTTGGAAATAGTAAACGAATTTGATAAAAATAAAATTATGCACTCTTCATACCGTTCTTATAAATCTCTCAGAATAATTAAAATTCGTCATTACATTTGACATTACATCCATGGCCCCACTAGACGACCATGTCGTAGTGTCCAACATTGGTAACATTGATTTATCCATTTTCATAATTTCAAAATTCAATAAATTACGATATAGATTTGGAACCATCCCTCTGTTAATTGAAACCAATTACATATATAATATTGTAATATATTTCCTTATTATTTATTTACCTTATTCGTTCGTATCGATTTACAATTTCCTCAGCAAAACGGTATCTTTGATACATCATTTCTTTACGCTGCATTCTTAAACGCAGAACACGAGGTACAGAAAGACGCTGGAATATCATAAGTTGAGCAACATCGTATGTCTCAGTAATAAATCTCGAAAAATTGCAACGATATTTTCGTGTCATTGGGTGTCTGACTAATAATGGGAGGTTCTCCGATTTTACAATCTATTGAAATGCATTTTAAAGGTCAATAGTTGATAATTTAATTACCTAAATCTATTCTCATACTTACTTTATCAGCGATTTGATTCTGCCAGCATGAGTTTAATAATAATTGGTGAATTCTGAATGCAAAACATAATGAATTGTATGCATGAAAATGTCCCCATAAAGTCGGGTTCTTGTTCTATAAAATAAATTGTATTATATAGTATGTAGTAGTGGTATCATATTATGATATACAATTTTAATTATAATAATTTTATATTATTCCTTACCAAAAAGTATTTCATTGGTGTTATAATTCTTTCATTTACCATTGATATCCACATAATGTGACCAGTTATCAAAGGTAAATGATCTATAATTGGCAGTTCATCTCTGTTCATGGAATATATGTTTTTATAATCTATAATAAACATTTGGAAAATATCGAATAAATCATGCAAATTGATATTATTTTAAAAGTTATTAGGTAAGGATTTTATTTACTTATCATTATATTTTTGAGTATTTTAATATACACCGAATCTAGGTCCAAATTATTTAAATTCAATTTTTCACATTTCTTCAACAGAATTATTTTATTTCCGAAATCTGGTGTCTGTTCAATTACAGTGTTAATATGAATTTTTACACGATTTTTCCACTCCTCCACCGCAATATCAAATTTATTACTGTCATTTTCAAACATCATATCATCGACTATTACGCTTATGTTTTCTCTTCCTTTTATAAATGTTGAAAATATATTTTTCAATTCCAAATAAATTTCACGAATTCCTGGGATTATGGATGTTTTAAATACGTTAAACGTTTGATAGGTGTTTATCATATTTTTCATCTGCATAATACATTTATAATGGTATACTCTTAATACGGCTTATAAAAATTAATTGAAGTGCACCCATATATAATTTTTCATTTATATACGAATGCAGACATTTTTTATATTTAAAATTTCAAATATTTTTTATTATTTATCGAGTATATACTAAGGAAAACTTCATATAAACCATTTCATTATTTAGAAATGATTATATATTATATTATAATAAAACGTTTGAAATGTAAAATATTGATTTTATTTTTTTTCATTACTAATTGTAAGTAAAATAACAACTAATTAGTAATTTAGAAGATGACTAATGATATAACAATAATTGTAATTACTAGGTATAATTCAGTAAATATAGTAAGCGTTATTCTTACATCTCGTACGTTCTTAGCCCTATTACTAAAAAATTCGTACTGATATCTACAATTGTAATTTGTAAGAATGGAAAGTTTCACAGTAAAACTAGACCTAGGCTGTGATAGTCACGATAGTTAATTTATATCCATTTAATTTTCAATGATAAAACGAATAAAACGAAAAAAAAAATACATTACATAATTTTACATTTTAAAGATAAGTCTATATACTATAAAGGTACTATTATAAATTTTACTAGACACGACGAACCTATAATATATATATGTATATGGATTTGAAAATGCACATATGCTGACGTATATATAACATATCTAAAAATGTCATCCCATACTAGTAAAAAGACTAAATTGCCTAAGTTGTATTTTAATAATTATTACTGTTAATAAAAATCAAAATACTATGGTTTTTTCTGTTAACTTTTTCGTGGATCAGTAGGTCTCTGAGAAGACCTCTGAGAGTGAGGTATAAAATTTTCATTTTATTTTGATATATATTACAATACCTAGTAATAAAGTATTTTTGTATCAAATTTCATTTTATTGTTTTGTATTGCCATAAGCGCTAATTAGGGAAATTGGCACATACGACAAAATATATTATCAAAATCAATTTATCGCTTTTGATAATCCCAACATATTGTTTGTAATGTGCACTTTACCAGGTTTGTTATTGTCATTTTGACCCAGAGTTGGACTGGATCCTTGGCTAAAGTAATTAAATTAGATAACTAGATAATACCCCGGGTAGTTTTGTTCATATTTAAATAACAGCCCCATGAAGGTGGGGAGGCAAGGAGGTCTGAGCCTCGGGCTTAAATTTAAAGAGGGCACTACAAAATAAATTATTTAAATTGCTACACCGAAAAAAAAATACAAAATCCCGACAAATAAAAATCCCGACATGTCGAAATCTCGACAGGTCTATATTCCGGTAATAAGGCACTGGATATTTTTAATCCGTCATATATATATATATTAAAATTCAAAAATATCAATAAAACATAAAAATAAAGTAATTTATTAATACTAGATTATTGTATCCTATTCAGAACCCTTTAAATTTGGTTGTGTGGCATCTTCTTAACTTAATTTCATGATTATTCTTATTTTTATATACGAGTTCAGACAATATTCTGTATCAAATTATCGGGATTCCGACTAGTCGTAATTTTGATTGTCGGGATTTTAATTATCGGGATTTTGATTGTCGGGATTTTGATTGCCGAGATTTTGAATTCCTCTCAAATTAAATTACACGGACAAAATTGTAGCTACTAGGAGGTATTCCTCTATGCTCTAGGCGCAATTTAGTTTTACAAGCACGTTCTAATTTATCACACTCCATGAACTGGGAATTTTTTCCCTGCGGTTGTTGCATAATTATTTTTATTATTATTAATATTAATATTGTTTTATATATTTATTTGTATAGGATGGGTCCTAAAAAAATATCAGGTGCACAGAATAGGAAAATATAAAAACGCAAAGATTATGATAATAAATATTAGCAAGTCAATGAACAAAGTGGCTAAATAAAATTCTAGAAAAATCTTCAACAAACTTGATTGTTAGTTGTAATAAATCTAATATGAATGTAACAGTAATAAGAAAAAATTAACTTGATGAATGTCAAGGGAATTTCGAGGAATTTACTTTTACACACGAACAAATAAATATTCTTTTGATTTTTATAATGTAGGTATTGACGAATATAATCCTGTGGAGGGGGCTAAGAATATCTCCACGGTTTCCTCGTGTCTGTCGTAGAAGTCGATTAATTGAGGTTGCGTCAGGTCGACAGCCGACATAAAACATATAAAAAAAGTATAAGGAGTATAAAAAAAAATATAGGCGAGTTATCCCATCTTGGATGTTCGCGGGGAAAACAAAATTGCGTACATGGGTGTGGAGAAAGCCTAAGGGACCAAGTGACCAGTACAAGCCTGACAGCGGCTGCGATAACCGTTCCATCAGTTATATGTGCAGGTCTACCCAATAGCCGTGATATCAATCAAGCACTAAGGTGTTTTGGGTAAGATTCGCGCTTGAGTGCGCCGGATAGGTTCGAAGTGTGAGTAGGTACATGGAATGTAGGAACATTGACAGGTAGGAGTAGGTAGTTAGCAGAAGTTTTGAAAGGAGGAATGTGAATATTTGTTGTTTGCAAGAAACAAAGTGGAAAGGGGAGAGAGCAAGAGAAATTGGAGAGGAGTATAAAATCATATATTCAGGAAGGACTAGTACAAGGAATGGTGTAGGAGTGATATTAGATGAAGGAATGAAAGGAAAAGTGGTAGAGGTGATTAGAAAAGTGATAGGGTTATTTTAGTGAGAGTAATATTAGAGGATAAAGTTTTAAATATAGTAAGTGCGTACGGTATACAAGTGGAATGTGAGGAAAGTCAAAAAGAGGGGTTCTGGCAAGAGATGCATGAGGTAATGCAAGGAGTACAAGGAAATGAGAATATTGCAATTGGTGGGGATATGAATGGACGTGTAGGCTGTGATAGAATAGATTATGATAGAGTGCATGGAGGGTATGGATATGAAGAAAGAAATGAGGCTGGAGAAAAA
This sequence comes from Pemphigus obesinymphae, assembly GCA_025469235.1. NCBI lineage: Eukaryota > Metazoa > Arthropoda > Insecta > Hemiptera > Aphididae > Pemphigus > Pemphigus obesinymphae. The sequence continues at coordinate 1,541 of JAIPRL010012443.1, read as the reverse complement.
ATACTTGACTTTGCATCAGCGTATGATTTAGCAATTGTGAACACTTATTTTAGAAAGAGATAAAAGCATTATACAACTTATGAGAGTAGGGGGAACAAATCACAAATTGATTATTTTATGTGGAAGAGAGGGGGTTTGAAACAGTGTAAAGACTGTAAGGTGATCTCGGGGGAAAGTGTGAAAAATTATTTAAGGAACCGAGGATTATGTGGTGGAAACTAACTGCTAAAAATGAAAAAGTATTTGTAAGAAAGCTAATTGGGACAAGAGTGTGGAACATTGAAGGGAATATAATTGAAATGTGGGAAAAGGTAGCAGAGGGTGTTAAGAAAGTTGCTACGGAAGTCGTAGGCGCGAGTAGAGGTAATATGTCACTGTATAAGCAAACTTGGTAGTGGGCAGATGAAGTACAGGAGATAATATTAAAGAAAAAAATAGTTTAAGAAATTACAGAAAAACAAAGAGAGGAAGGATTGGGTAGAGTATAAAAGTTTACCTAAAGCAGCAAAAAGTGCAGTGAGTAAAGCTAAATTAGAGAAATATGATGAGTTGTATGAGAAGTTAGGAACTAAAGAAGGGAAAAAGGAAGTGTACAGGCTGGCTAAGGAAAAATAAAACAATCCAGGGATTTAGAAATGTTTGGTGTATAAAAGATGATGATAGGAGGGTGTTAACAGAGGAAAAGGAAGTGATAAAGAGATGGAAAGACTATTTTGAGGGATTATTAAATGAGGAATTTCCGAGAGAGGCAATTGATCGGGTAGAGTGGAATTTGGGAATGGTGGATTTAATAAGAGAAGAGGAAGTGTAGAGTGCTGTGAGAAAAATGAAAAATATAAAAGCGGTGGGACCGGATGGAGTACCAGTAAAGTATGGAAAGTATTAGGAAGTTTAAGTGTACAATGGTTGAAAAAGTTCTTTAATAAGGTACTAGTAGAAGAAAAAATTCCAGAAGCGTGGAGGAAGAGTTGTGTAGTACCAATATTTAAGGGTGAAGGAGATGTACAGGATTGTGGAAATTATAGAGGGATAAAACTTATGAACCACAGTATAAAGATTTGGGAAAAGATAATAGATAAAAGGGTAAGAGGTGAAACCACTGTTACTAGAAATCAGTTTGGGTTTATGCCCATGAGGTCAACAATGGAGCCAAAATTTTGTGTGAGACAAATTGTAGAGAAGTACAAAGAAAGGAAAAAGAAATTGTGTATGGTATTTATTGATCTAGAGAAGGCTTATGATAGGATTCCTAGAGAGATCTTAAAGTGGGCATTAATGAAGAAAGGATTATTAAAGGTGTATGTGAACATAATTGAAGATATGTATGAAGGGGCGAGTACAAGAGTGAGAAGTCTGTTGGAGAAACTGAAGATTTTAGGGTCAGAGTGGGGGTACATCAGGGTTCAGCTTATCAGAGTCCTTACTTATTTTCCCTGGTAATGGATGAGATAACAAAGGATATACAGGGGGAGGTACCATGGTGCATGTTGTTTGCAGATGATATAGTACTGATAGGAGAAAGTCCTGAGGAAGTGAATGGT
>JAIPRL010012442.1:0-12040 GCA_025469235.1 Pemphigus obesinymphae | reverse complement strand
AAAATATTTAACTACATTAATGGCCGCTTGGGCGCTAGGTGTATTTCTCACACGAATTAATCGGTGATATACTTCGTGCATCAAAAATAAATGTTCGTTGAGTAACCTCTATATCTTAAATCGTGGTCTAAATACTGCAGTATTGAACCATGTACGTTCTGCGCATGCGCCAACACCATATTATAAATCTAGAAATCTTATCGGTTATCAATATATGATATCATCACAGAACTGCGATTAACAATGGTTTACATATCGTTTATTTCGGTTTAATATTATAAATGATTTTCCGGCAGCATTATTTTTGTAATAAATTTCATGAGTAGAGAATACCTATACTATTATTAACCAGTCTTAATGTAAAAATGTTAATAAAATGTGTAAATCAATTTTCATTAAGTAGGTATGTTTAGAGCAATTTTAATGATTTCTATACCGCTGATTGTTTTTCCTTACACCGAGTTTCAATAATCTTATTTAAATTTTGTCGCCAAGCTCTATCGACATGCCATGAACATAAATTCGGTGTTGAACTGAACACATTATTGTTTCCCTTGTCGAATAAAAAGTTTCAACAATATCGGTCATAAATGTTTGAAGTTCTATTATACCTGTGACATCTTTAATAATTAAAAACATAACTGTATACTTTTTTGTGTTTTTCCAATTAGTAAACATAAAACAACATGGAAATCCTGAACTAAAGTTATCACCATTAAGGTTACTAATTCAAAATTATTTTATTAAACAGTTCAATCAAGACATATTATTTATTACTATGCTTTATCAAAAAAGACTTGGCTGAAAATTCTCCTTTGCATAAATCATAATTATACACCATTTTAAACAAAAAAGTAATAGAACTCGTTTATTACAAAATACTGTGTATTCTTTCATCAGATTTTCCTACTAATTATATTGTAAAAGAATATTTGGTGTAAATTTCAAGTTTATTCTGCCCATTTTTAATTTTTCAATAATGTTATATAAATAATAATGTTCATCCTTTTTCGGCAGTTATCGATATTATGTATCACTTATATAAAAGAACCCAGTCATGATTATAAGCATTATATATTATATAATCGGCAACCATGACTAGGTTATTTGTTATTTTCTAATTTATACCAAAATGTTCGTGTTATTTCCCATATAAAATGTAATTTTTCGTGGTGGTCTTGAACAGTACGTTGGAAATCAAAAAATTACCTTTATAATACACCATCTCCCAATGAACATCTTAAATATTTTATGTAACGTTAATAGTTAAATGCCTAACAATAAATATTTGATCTAACCGTAATAGTCGAATGTTTGAAAATAAACATTAAATAAATGTAAAATAATTAATGTTAGAGTTCAATGAATATTTTAAATAATAATTTAAAAATTATCAAAAACCTCTGTACTAAAAACTGTTACTTTACTTTTTCTTCACGAAAAAGTATAGGTATTGGTATATATTATATAAAACGAAATAAATAATTAAAAGCACAATAATAGAAAATATATCAAATTTAAACACAACAAATATAAAACCAATACTATTTGTTTTTAGAATTATATAACTAGGTCAAAACATATTAAGTATAGTAAAAAGTTTATTGTTTATAGAACGCACATAAATTCGAAATATGTTGGTTAACTTATAGTTTATACTAATATAATTAAAGATAATATAGAGTGTACATACTAATATATAACATATTTGCATTTAAAAAAACGAAAAAATGCAATAAGTTTGTGATATATGTATTTGTGACTATTTATAATATTATTTTATAATATACTTTTTTTTTGCGTTATACGTATTTCAACAACTAAGTTGTCATCTTCAACACGTACCAAAAATTAACTAAAAGTTTAGGTTAGGTTTAGGTTTAGGTTAGTTTTTTGGTACATGTTGAAGACGACCACTTGGTTGTTAAAATACGTTTACGTAAAATTAAAGAGTATAATATTGTGACTTCGGGTATGTAAGTTTTGTGTGTTCATGAGAAAAAGCTCGAGTGAAGGGTCACCTTAAGAGGACTCTAAACTTGCACACTCCGTCTAACCAACTGACGATATAGGTTAAATGTACGTTCCACGCTCTTATTACAACTTGGTCAATTCTGATTTAATAAACCGAGATTTTAATTTTGTATAGCGATATATTTATTTTAAGAGGATGTTACACTCGCATTTGTTGTCCCTGTCTATCTAACAGATAATATAGCAAAATCACACTACGCAGAATAGAAATGTTGGCGTTTAGGTGAAATTTAGAGTATAAACACCTATAACAAAATTTAAAGCGAGGAATATTTTCGAGTGAACCTCATGGGCATTTTGTAAAATATCGTCTGACGAAAAAGTTAAAGCTATTTAAAAATATCAAAAACTAAAAATGCCGTAACATTTTTTTCTGACAATATTTTACAAAAAGCCCACGAGGTTCACTCGAAATTATTCTTCTCGTTAAATTTGATAATGGGTGTTTAAGCTCTAAATCTAACCAAAATGCCATAATTTCAATTTTTCGTTGTACAATTTTGCTATATTGCCAAATAAGATGATGGACGGAGACAGAAAATGCGGGTACAGCATCCTCTTGAATGCCAATAATTTAAATAGGAATATTCATCTTTGAAATTAACAAAGACGATGTTGCCGAATACGACGAATGATCCCGTCTGTGAATTATGGGTAATGAGTAAATCTACTTTTTTTTCCCGTTAGTTACACAGTGAAATCGTTAACTTCGTTTCAATACGGTAGAAAATGTATATTAACCATAAGCTTTCAGTTCTGAGCTCATAACACTGTTAACGCAATAATTTCTACACACACTTAAACAAACATATATTTTTTATAATATTGCTAGTTTGAGTAGAAAAAAAAAAATAAAAAAAAAAAACGACAGTAATTCTATACGCGACAAATAAAAAGTGTCTTATTTTTTTTTTTTTTTTTCTATATGATATTTTGTTGACGAAAATAAGCCTCGGCCTTCATTCCGGCGTGATAAATAGCTGGTTTCGTTATCGCCGGCACAAGTCTCGACTTGAATTTGTTCCCGTCGAAACGTGGGGAACAGGAGCGTGTGTGAACCGATTTGAATAAGCGCAAAAGCCATCCTCTGTTATTTGCAATAAGCCGTTGTGTATAGTGTTTTTTTTTCATTTTTTTTTTTTTTATCGCGTTTATGAAAAGTCGCCAGACACTCGATAATCGACCGCGACGAAATCCGTTTATTTATTATGTACGCGCGCGTATACGGTGCCGACGCCGGAGCCCGCAGTGATTTATAATATTATAACAAACGTACGTGCTATAAACGACGGCCCAATTATATATTGTAGTTTTTGCGTACACCTTTGAATTTCGAGGTTTTTTTTTTTTTTAAATCCAGAATGCATTGAAATCGATTTGTGAGAAAAAAATTTTACTCGTATGCGCGAAATCTAATTTCTCCGGGAATAAAATCCCACTGAAAAAACCGTTTGAACCCGAACACGATTTTTTTTTTATATTTTCAAACGTAACACAATATAATATACAACTAGTAGTAGTAGTACTCGTATAAATGCCGTTAATGTTCCACGCGTCGGTCGAATTAAGAAATAACCAGAAAAATCATCGTCAAAAATATACGAAAACATAATATTAAGTCACACTAACTATACATTACAACATTGTTAATATTTTTCTTTTACAATAGGTAGTGATTCTGAGCTTCGGAGCAGTTCGAAACCTTATTTTTGTACTGGGGAAAATGTGACGTGAATTTCTACGGAACTCGTTTATTTCACATCGAGATTTTCTGATCCAAACACAATTAGGATTTCCTTACAGTCCAACAATCTCATCTCCCGACTCCATTGTTTCGATATTATTACGACTGTTATTTTGGAGAATATTAAACGGTCGACCGTTTGTCATCAATCATAAATCTATTATAGTAGCACTAAATATCCATTATGTGCATATCTCCTTTATAGAACTTCAACGAGGAACCAATAATTCAAAGGTAAGCTGTTAATATAACACGGTGACACTTGACAAATTATATTGTTTTAAATATTGCTGAGATTTCATTGGAAATATATAAAAAGTATAAATGTATGACTACTAATCACATGACCGCTGAGCTGCAATAAATTCTAATACAATATTATTGGGGATATTTCGAGATTTTATGTTCGGCCATTTGGCACGGTCAAACATTTTACTATTTTAAATTACTTTTTTAGTTTACTTGTAATATTATAACTAATATCGTGTATTTCACAGAATATAGAAAATATCGAATTTTTTTCCTATCGATAATTTTGAAAAAGCGTACGACTAATATGTTATATGTATTTTCTATACTAATGACCAAGTATCAAGTACCACCCAAATTTTAAAATTCATTTATTAATGAATTAAAATAATTTATGTATCCAAATATTTTAAATTGATAGATAATTATATAATAGTTTAATAGCTTCCATAATTATTAGCTTTAATAAGCTTAAAGATTGATAATATTAGAAAGTATGAAAATATTGAACGTTTATCATTTAAGAGGATGCAAATTGCAATACGTGCGTTTTAACAGCATTAAAACACGTTTCCGCTCTCTAAGTACTACTTTTCAACTAGTTATCTTAGCTTCAAAATATAAACAGAATAAAATATATGAGAATAGTTACTATGAAAGAACACACCATTTTTATAATTAAATTAATTTTTTCAAATTTTTTTTTAATTTGAAAATTTGGAAATTTGACGACTTTTTATTACATTCGATAATTATGCAGATAGTTGTGGAAAAAATTTGAAGAAAAATTAAAATCTAATAATTAAAAAATGTACCTATCTACATTTTATTATTATCTAATCACGGTATTTATTTAAAAACACTTACGCCAATGAAACAAAAAAAAACATTTTAAAATAGTTTTGCGGTTATAGCACCAATATAAGTAAATGAATAGAATATTTCATATTTTTAATATTACCCCATTGAAGTTTTACGTTTATTTTATAAATGTATGTACGAAAAATCATTTTTTACTTTCTTAAATTACATTACTCTTTATACGAATTAATATTTTTCAAAACATTTATGGTGTCGTCTCCAAAATAATATCCTTTATCTATTTTATGACAGAGGTTTGAACTCTATATTCTATAACCACTTTGAATGGTATTTTTGTTTATTTTACATGGACCTGTTATTACAACTGAAAATCAATCGTCTCATATTCCCCTATGGATTAAGTACGAATAAATTGAGAGCGGAAAAATTGAACTCAAAGAAAATTGAGCGCAGGAAAATTACGCTAATATATATATATATATTTTTTTTTAAAAAAAAAATGATATATTTACAAATAATATATATATACAATAAATAAGTGTTTAAATTCATTCATTAAAGAAAAAATTGTTCAAACTATATTTATAACAAAAAGTTATAATAGGGGATGTCAATGGTTCTGTTAAGATTTAGAATTACATTTAAAAAATAGATATTTAGTCCATATCTGATATCTTTACATATATGTTTCTAATTTTTTCAAGATTTTTCGCATATCATAATATTTAATCCCAAAATTTCACCCCCTCCCCCCCACTAATATTTTTTTAAAATTAAAAAAATCATAAGTTCATGAATAATTGATATTCTACAGAAGTTTGTGTATACCTACCATAGATGGCTCTAATGTCAAATTCTGTGGTATTTGTAAATATATCAAATATTTTTTTAAATTGATTAAAATGGATTATGCAAAAGAATATGTAAAATATAAAACACTGTGGCAAACGAAGTTGCATAAGATCGCTATATTGTACCTATATAGAACAGTTACTATAAAGATTAAAAAAATATTTAAAACAAAACAATTTAATCCGAGGAACGCCGGTAGTTCAACTAGTATATATATATATTATATCGTAAAATATATATTGTACGTAGTAAGATAAAAAATTCACAGAATTTTTTTTAAAAAAAAAATTGGATCTCTAATCGATTTGGAATTTATTGAATTTTTAGTGCTTCAAAAATAAAATTTAATATTGGCCCGCTGTTCGAACCGTGACGTTATAACAAAGAAGGCTAACTTATTTTCATGCGATCAAGAAAATATCCAATACATAACTGATATGATTGTGGAAATTACGTAGACATTTAGTAAATTATGTCTGATTTTAAATGCAATAATTCTCAAATCGATAAGATATCCAATTTTTTTTCAAAAATTAAATTCGGAGAACTTTTTTATCCTACTACATATATGTAGATATTGTATGAATCTGGTTTTTTTACATAACACAAAATTGATTATGGCATAGGTATATGACTAATTTTTAATTTAGTTGTGGTTTAATCTTGGTTATAACTTATAGTCAGTAAATATAATATTATTGCAATTTTATGTAGTGACATTGAGACAAAAATTTAAAGGTAGACAGTTTGTAGTTTATACTAGAATAAATTATAATTTATAACATCATAAATGTATATGTTTAACTTATATTATATGAATACTAAAATAATATATCTAAAATTGAACTATAATGAATTTTTAACAAAAAAGTACCTAATTCCAAAACTCCTACTAGAAATTTTCTAAATAAATAATAGTGACTACTTGTATATACTAATGTTTTTTTGCCATTATTTAATATAGTTAGTGATTAATGTACGATTAAACATGTATTGATTTTTCAAGACTCAAATGCCAAAACTACTTCTTTTAAGGCTATTCAAATTAATACAAATATAATATGTACTTACAAATGTGCATAAAAATTGTATTTGAATTATGAAAAATCTGGAACGCAATTAGTAGGTAACCTACAAAAAGAACCCGTGATGCTAACGTGATGTTACCAGAATAAAAATGTTTTGCTTTTAACGTTAATCGAAACCTTTAAATAGCTGAGACTTGTGGGTCCGTGATACAATGTTAGTGACTATATTTGTTTATTAGAATATAATTAATTAGTTAACATTAATAAATTAATTATAATTTATAAATATAAAAATAATTAAAATGTATTAGTTAATCAGTTAACAAGTGATACATATACTATAACAAGTAAAAATAAACTTAATTAATTAAAATACAGTAGGAATTAAAACAAGTGTTAATGAAACAATAGTAGATACTCATAGTAAATATGTTGACACGAATAAATAGTAGATTAAAACAAAAGTGCATTGTAAGATGAACATGGGATGTTAGAGGTATGGATAAAGGTCATTCTAGATTCGCTGATCTTAACATTCTGTGCAATGGATGGTAATGGTTATAGGTAGTAAAATGTGTAGTAATATAAAAACGGCATATGATTTCTAGTATTATGAGAAGGAATTTTGAATGAGACAAGGTAGATAAGGTGTATCTAATAAATTATTGAGAAGAGCCTAATTAATCTGAGAGTCAAAGTCGTTCAAAACAGGGAAGGTATATATATTCATAATACGACAAATATCAGAATAATCATGCTGTTATGGTGATGTTAAATTAAGCTTGAGAGCAATATATACTATAAAAATTCATGTTGGCCACGTCGTCAACAAGTCGTGTTTGATCTTTAGCAAGGTAAGGATGCGCAACAATAATTTGAGAATGAATCATAAAATATAATTATTATATTTTAAAATATGTGTATTGTTATATCAAAAATTGTCTTGGATACATTTTGACCGTACAAAGTGTTCGCGTTCAAAGATCACGATTTTATTTTAATCATACCACAGATTATACGAATACAGAGTGCCCACTCTTGATGAAAGCAAAGACGATGACGTCATTTCGACACTGATAACTCTACAGGGATCAGTTTGATCAAGATATATACCTGTATATTACAAATTTAAACTTTATTTCTGTAAAAAACAAAGTGAAACCTGTGTTGTTTTATTATTATTTTTTATCATAAAATTAAAAATGATGAACTATTTATACACAATAATATTGTGTATTAGCAAAATAATTTATATAGTTGTATGAAACTATACTGATAACTGTGGAGCCTATCAGAAGACGATATTCATCGATAAATTGTTTAGAGGTCGAGGTTGATATTTGCATTCATAACATAATCTGGATCATACAATATGTCCGCGGTCTGCAAATAAAACAATAGACAGTACCCAATGTTTTGTATCATAGAATACCGTAAAAGCGACACTTATAGCTGACAACAAATTTGTTTACAAAGATCAGAGGCCTGGCCGTGAAGTTAGCAACGAGTGCCCCGAGGCCCCACCTTGAAGTTATTAACGTTTATTCCTTTGCAACGACAACCAATTCTTGAGAATGAATTAATGTCACGGGGAGTTACAGCATCAATATTTCACAGAAAAATATTTTAAAAGTTTAAAACGTACGTCGTACAAGCACATTTTCTATAGTTCCATTGTTTATTGGAAAACCCTAGATTTTGAACCTCTAATCTGGTTCAATATTCTACATTACGAAGACGGATTTCGGGTTAAACGAAAAATATACTTCCCAAACAAAGGAAACCCGTACAGTGACTCTTCCATTATGTTCGATGATTATATGGCAACGTAAGATCAGTAACACGATTAGCAGGATTGCCACCATAATCACAGTACGGTGTTAACAGTATAATCAATGAGCCTAGCCCCCCACCCTCCCCAAAGGTTGGCGTAACGTAAAGACGAATGACGAGCGGGAAAAAAGAGGGGGGGGGAAGGAGGGAGATAAAAATTCTGAAATCTTTCGTCCTGACGTCAGCCGATCGGGAAGTCAACCCAAGTGTATTATACCACGAGGGATTCGACACGGATATAATATTATCACGGTGTATAATAACGTTGTGACGACCGTACGGACACGGGACGGACAAAGAGTTTTCGGTGAGCTTGTATAATATATGTATAATATGTGTATGTATATGTATATTGTACATCGTCTTTGGAAGTGGTGAAATCCGTACGGCTGGGCGACGGGCGGTGTTTGTTCGGCGGTGTCGGACGCGGGCGTGGTAATGCGCGTTTGAATAATAATGTGCGTATAATTCAAAGTTCGGTTGCCGTTAAAACCGTCTTACCGCCGCCCCGCCCGCCCGGAGAGCCGTTCTCCCCCTACCACTGTCATCGCCAGCGCGGTATCAACCACTATCGTTCCCGCACGCACATAAAATAATACAGTCGCGGTGTATTGTAATGGTTTGAGTTTATGTTATATTAAATATTATTACGTGTGCTCGAAACGACGACACCGCATCGCTACTATATACGTGTTATTCGGAGCGTTATCAGGATAAACCTAACCGCATTCTTATGTAACACTTATACACGAAATGAAAACACCACGTCGGATGCATCAGAATTCTATCGACTGTATCGGTTATCTCGATTAATGGCCGCGAAATGGGGGAAAAAAAAAAACAAGCGGAACGTGCAAAGCAAAGCAAGCGAATGCGGGAATTTGCCGCAGAACGTAAAATTTCAGTAAAACACTGTAGAATAGAACGCGGCCCGTATTGTAATATTGTGCTGGCGGAGACCCGGGCGGCATCCTAAAACCTTGGTTCTCATTTTCTATTTTTTTTTTTGGTCACCTTCCTTATTCGACCTCCCTGTCCTCCACGGAAAAGACCTTTTCAAAGTACCGACCGAGCTCGTTACGAGTAGATATATTATATGTCAGGAGTGGCGCCAAACGGCGCTCTTAAATCAATCTCGTGTGTGGCTGTTGAAACCAAGAGTGAAAATAATTCAGATTTTAAAACGTATAATACATATAATATATAATATTAAATATAATTAAATGAAAACGCCAGACGACGTTGTTCGTGCACCACATTCTTGTAGACTTAACAACACTGAACACACGTCGAGCTGCGTGTCGACATTTTATAGATATTTTTCCAGCATTTACAAATGCTGAACATATCATTGCAAGGAAGAGAAAACCGATTTTCGATTTAACGTAGAGTGTATTTAGTTTCATAGCAAATTAAGACTCATTCGGAAAGACATCGCGACTAAAACATTCACTCATTTTAAATGTTTTAAGAACATTACTAAAAGCCTTCCTGACGTTCAGGTGGAAAAAGAAAATTATTTGTGTAAAATGTCTGTTGTTGATGAATAAATCAATTATGTGCAATGTATTTTCGTATTTTACGATAATTGAGAACCCTTTTTCTACTCTTGGCTCCAACATATTTTTTCATTATATTCTGCGGCTCGCGAGTCTCTTATCGCTGGCCACCCTTGTTATTATCATCGATAGTGAAGTGGTATTGCCACTTCACTATCGACTTCACTAAATTAAACGGTGGATCTAAGGTGGATCTAATCAGAAAATTTTACGGCTTTTTGTTTTATTGTTTACTTATCACGAGCAAATATTGATTTCACCTTAAACTGGCCATGTGCATATTTACAATTTTATGGCCATAGTACAACAATCGAGATGTCGATATGGCCTTGGTCTTAACTAGAAGCGATTTTCTATAATAAAATAATCTTTACTTTTAAAAAAATTTAAAAAGCCGGTAGACTATTCATCCTAACTCAGTGGAAACAATTCGTCCGATATAGGATACCGAAAGTGTCGGATGTATTGAATTAAATGATAAATAATTTCATTCAATAAAACGTTTCTGCAGATATAAATAATTGTTCATTATTTTCAATAGTTATTTCCTTTACGCTTCAGAAAACTTCCAACGAATTCGAAATAAAACATTTTTATTTTTAATATACCAATTACCATAAATGTCCATTCAGAAATATTTTTACTCGAAAAATCTCACTCAACCGATTCAAAAAAGTTTATATGTACATGCTTGAATACTTTACTGAATATTTGTCAAAAAACCAGTGATATCTATGTTTTTATTCGCTAATTATATAGCGATTTATTAAATTATAATACAGTATAGAATTTTAATGTTTGGCTATGGATATTATTTTTAAACCTATTTTTTATTATTTTCCATCTATATATATAAATAATATAGTTGTGGATTATATGACTAAAACGTATCATATAAGAGTATATTATGTTTTTTAGGTGTCAGAACAATTTTCATTATCTACTCAGTACTCATACTGATGATGAAAATTCGTTTTTTCCAAGACTGTGTTGAATGTTTTTCAAATTAAATATTAACGAATCTTTACGTTTTTTTAAGTTATAATATTATTAGACCAGTCAGCCTCTACAAATTAACTATTTAAATTTTCGTACCTATACAGACTGTTGCAGTAGTCAACCAGTGTAAAAACCAAAGTAAAAAAATAGTAATATTATTAAAAAATATTACTAAAGCTATTAATATACGTAAACATACCTATTTAAAATAATAGTTTCGAAAATGTAATCGAATAAGTACTATTCAAACACTTTTAAAAAGTAACAAAAAATTTTAAATAAAATGTTTATAAATCATAAACACGAAATTTTCCATTCTTATTCTTAGTTCTCCGGGAGAGATACAAATAATACATTAAAAAAAAATAATCGGTAAAAATTTTTTTTTTCATACAGGAAAATGGTACAAAATTTTATTTTATTTTTTTGATTTTTCGATCACTATAATATGTATATGAATTGCAGTAACAATATGTGAATATATTACGAGTATATAATAGATTACCTACTTGAGCTAGGATCAATTATGTCCCAGAAATAGTAGGTAACGATTTTAAAAAATTTAAAGAGTTTCCGCAGTTATAAGTTATAAATATTGAATTGTGAAAATGGAAATAAAATAATAAAAATATATTAATATTTTCTAGGTTTTGTGGGTTATATTTTTAAAATATGCCTAAATTAAAGTATTAATAAAAATACCATTTGCTATAATGTATAATATATTAAATAGTGTGGAAAATAGAAAAAGAAATTAAAATGCCGAACGGAGCCCGATATTTAGGCAAGTACTTATATATATGTAAAGGAATTGTACTCCTTGTTTACTATTTATTGTATATATTATTATTTGTTATCTATTATCTATCATGTACGATTATGCTGTTATCAACCCCACTGTGTCTAATGATTACAGCAGA
>JAIPRL010012441.1:0-12041 GCA_025469235.1 Pemphigus obesinymphae | reverse complement strand
AGTAACCTTTCACTAAAATAGGTACACAAGATTGATCGTAATCACGTATTTTATTATTATTGTTGATGGAGTTATGTATATAAATTCTGATGCAAAAGAACTATGAAATATACAAGCAACGGGGAGAAGGGGGGTTTACAAAACTATCACCGCCGTGGAGCCGCTGGTGTGGAGCTGGTCGCTGAGCTGCGTCGGAGAGACCGGCGGATTGGCACGGTTGTAAAAAGGCAAACACGTTGCGGTAAGTCGGTTAGACAACGTTGCGTATGGTGAGCGAGCACAAAAACCGTATCGAAATGAGCGTTAACGAATCGAAATAAGTACGTCGGGCACGAGAACTGACACACGGAAAAAATGGCGACTGTTGCCATTTGAGCGAGCGGACCAAAAACAAAACCGAGACGCGGAGCAGCATGTGTACTCGAGATCGGCCAGACGAAGAAGAAAAAAGGAACGAAAACGGCGTGTAGAGCGACGACGACCGATCGAGCGGCCACAGAAGCGTGAGCAGTGTCGCCAACGTGTTAAGCTATCAACTGATATCAATGACTTTCCTTGATCATGATACAGTACCAAAAGGGGGAAAATTCAAATTGATGCCAGGCGCGAACAGCATTGGTTTGTTTACAGGTCTGAAACGCTTGACGAGTTTTACGTTGAAGTTGAGGAGTTCTAGTTCAGATTGTAATTCTTCAGGAGAATTATCAGTTGGAATACCCTATAGTATCACTTTTAGGTGTTCTTCGGGGGAGTTTGCTTGATTTGAATTGAATTTTGAGGTCGGGGAAGGTTTTTTAAATGAATTTGAAGTGTATTATTTCGTGGGTTTTGATCATTATGGATCCGTCTCAAGTAGCTTGAGCCTTAATAGTTTCGGTGTAAATTCCCGGTTTTTGGAATTTGATAGGCGCAGTTGTGCGCCAAGAAGAAGAGTTTATAAAAATTGGAGGAATACAAATGAACGGCTTGGAATCTGTGTTAATAGTATTAGTAGTTTTTTCTAGGATTGAATCAGAGTTTACGAATTCTTAGGTTATGTTGGTCGAGGACTTGAATGTTAAATTGAGTTTTCGTTGTCCAAGTTTTTCGAGGATGTCGAATTTTCAGCATTCTTTTAGTCGGAATTGTGGGGGAACTGCCTGAGAAGCCTTTATGCCCCTTCCCTTTTTCCATTGTGGGAGATAGTATTGGGGAAGAGAGGGGGAGTTTTGCGGTAGTGTAGCAGTTCGATGACCGCACAAGTGTGCCAGTTGTGGGTTCACTTGCTACGGCCGCGTGGGCACAACTTTCGTGGTCAGGGGCCCACAGTAACAAGGAAGTCGCAGTATTGGAAAGTACTGATTGGATTTTCTTTGGCGGCAAAATAGCTTCTACTAAGTCTGAAGGCGTAGACGCAATTTTTGCGTCTTACTAATGGCTCGGTCTCACATCGGCGCGGCAATTCGTACGTCAGGGACAGTTGCGGAGTTCAACGTTGAATAGAACACATGATGTTGTGCTTATTATTTATTTATTTATTATTTTTTTTTGTGGAGGACGGCACTTAGGCCTGTGTTCACACGTAGGCAATGACCCTGTATGTGTTGTAGGAAATAGTATTGGAAAGGATTAAGTTTATTGTTGATTTAGCTTATAAATATTTTTATTTTTTTTATTTTTTATATATTATATTTGTATTAATTATCGTTAATCCATTCGATTGGACGGCAATGGTTAGAAGGTGCATCAGATAATGTTCTGCCTATATCACGAATATGTTTAAAGGAGGAGATTTCGTTTTATGGAAGAGTTTTCTGGCTTTTCTAATAAAGTTTTGGATGGAAGGGAGACGAGATGTGTCCAGAAGAGTGTGGTTGTTTATATATAGGGAAGTTGCAAAAATAGTTCGAAGGGCTATGTTTTGGAGCGGGACGGTCTAGAGAGATAAATTTCACAGACAGTACTTGTATTAACTGTAACTAAATTTAATTTCAAATATATTGTACCAATAACTTGAAATTGTGGAAATCAATGATAACGTAGTGGAATTTTCCCTAAATTTCTCGGATAATCATTATGATTACGAAGAAGAAAATTAAATTTTTAGATAAACTTTAACTAGTTAAAAATTAAAATTTTACTTAAACAGCATATATTATATCAATTGATTTTAAATTATTATTTTACAAATGAATTATAGTATATTACCCTAGTATCAGATATTTAAAATATTTTATTTAAAATTTTAGATTGTATTGGTAAGTAATATTTATATTTTATAAAATATAATTTAATATATTTTATAGGTATATCAATTATTTATTATTTACATACATAGTCAATAGTTGCATTAGGTCGCGTACACATTGGCGAGCGTTGGGAGACGAGCGATGAACGTTAACAAAACAAAATAATTCATATACATTTTAACGGTTTTGTTCAAATATACATTAAGCGACAAGCTTTAGCGATAGTTGATAGAATTGCGTTGTAGGCTCACTTTAATAATTAATAGTAACTGTACGCATTTTCTGTAGTTGTACTAGTTCTTTTAAACACATCTTGAGTACACTTTGTTACTCTTCATTATTGCTTTGTTGTTATTATGGATTATTACACGATTAAATAAATAAACATTAAAATTGTTAACTATATTCATGAGTCTGTGAAATGGTACATAGAATATATTTAATTGCCTAGATTTACAAATAAAAACTAGAAAATTTAATTTAGTAATTACTTCTAGACAATAAATATATAGGTATGTTTATTAATTTAAAGATAAAACATAGATCCAATCTTTTCCTTCTAATTTAGGGTTGCCATACGTCCCGGTAAACCGGGGAATGTTACCAATTTATGACTTCGGTCTCGGTTGTCTCATTAGACCCTCCAAATGTCCCGGTTAAGTGTAAATAAAATAAGTACCAAAAAATAAAAATTATATTTTGAAATTTGTATTCTAAAACCTTCAATTTAACGTCAGTTACATAAAAAGATTACCTTTATATTATGTAAATTATATTATTATGATTATATAATAATTATTATACTGTATTATTACGGTTTAAATATAGAACATGCAAAAATACTAATATGATACTCCGTCGGTCAACATTCATGCATTAGTTCGAATCTAACCAACGTGTGTGACATCTGTATTGTCGTTTATTGTGTATTTCGTATTTTTGAATGACCTAAAACAATATCAAAAATAAAGTGTCATTTTTCAGATAATTATACCAAAGAATGGTCGTTCATAAAAATAAGTCAAAATATATGAAGTACATTGCACAATTTGCAATATATTTATTTTCGTGAGTCACAGTGGTACGGCTTCAATAAATGACCACAACAAGTCTAATACTCATAAGTCCAATACATCGATAGCGTTCACTTTAATACAAAATATTTCAACGTTTTTGGTTAATTAAAACACTACAGAAGATATTTTAGTTTGTGCCGCAGAATTAACTAAATCCTATAAAGTTGTTAACTACCATCAATCATTTAATTCATTGGATCGTAACACAAAACGTAATTCAAAGCTCTATCCAGATTTAAAAATCCCCGCAATATAATCAACTGCGTGGTGGACTAAAGTAATAATTATCATCAAAAATATATTGTCACCGCATTCTTTGCAATAAATTAAAGAAGATATTGAAAAAGTTTCTTTCTATGGTGTTCTTACGGATGCTAGCAGTCATAATGCAGAAAAATGTTTTCCTCTTAGGATAAAATATTTTTCCGAAACAAAAGGTATGTAATTAAAATTAATAAAACTAGATTCTTTAGAAAATGAAACTTCAGAAACCCTAGTGAAGTTTTGTATAAATACATTAAATTATTTAAATATTTCTTTAAATAATATAATACTAATTTTGTTGGGAGAGACAAACATGGAACAAACAATGTTTACTTTAAACTCAGCTCATATTTTACATAATACAGCATTTACATCCGCTTATGTACTTTCTGTTAACGTGGAGTCTATAATACTTAAAATTTATAAATATTTTTCCATAATTACTGTAAGAAATAAACGTCAAATTATTTAGTGAGGAGGTTGATGTACATTATACTAATTTACAGTCTTATTCGAAAACTCGATGATTGTCTTTGTTGCCAGTAATTGAACGTATTCTACAATTATAAGAACCCCTAAAAAATTTCTTTCTTGAGAAAACAAGACCTCCAAATGGAATCGTAGATTTTTTCAACAATCCGTTGTCACAAATTTATTTTTTGTTTTTGCATTGTCAAACATTTTTATTTGAGAAACAAATAAAAAAAATAAAAATCTGATATTACCATTATGGAAGTCGAAAACAATTTAAACGATTTAAAACAAACACTTTCAGAACGCGCTGAAACTAACTTTTCGAAAATTAAAATTAAAATTGAATATAATAAGATAAGAGACGATGCTCAGTTTTTTGTTTCGATAAAATTATTTGATGAAGAAGTCCATAATTATTACAAAACAGCACGGGATTATTTACAACAGTGGAATAAAATAAAATAACCTATCATAAAATTGTATGTCTTTTATGGTCTTTTCATGGATGGATTACTTTATGGACTTTATGTCTGATGCAGCGAAAATTCTAATTGGTCCTACATAATATAAGTACCAAGCAAATGGTCCATTTGTTTCCATTACAATGTAACATATAGATATAGGGATAATCAGATTTTAGTTTTATACTAAAAAAATGTATCTCTACAGTCTATAATTTATTTTTAAAGGATTATTTAGGATTATGGATGTTTTTTGATGGGATAAATATGATCAAATTTTACATATTGTGATTTATTTTATTTTCAGTAAAAGATAATATGAACATTTTTTTTAAAAACAAATGTAAAATCAATTTAAGTTTCTATTTATTTATATTTTATATTTAGAACATGATTCCTATTAAACATACTAATTTGCATATACACGAATAAGTTTTAGGTACAGCTAAAGCACAATTTACCACACCCTTTCACAATTCAATCGTTATACGATGTGTAAGGTGTAATCTGATCAGGATAGATAGTACTTTTAAGAGATCATTTTCTACATTTTCTATAAACGTATGAGATAAAACAATAAGTTATTTCCTAGTAATTTCGAAAAATAGGAGATAAAAATTTGAAAATTTCACAGAGTACATATTTACTATTATAATATCTGTTACTATATTACATTTTACATTTTTCAAAATATTTTATACATTTTTTTATTATAAAATATTATTTTTAAATTCTACATAATATCCACCAGTATCCTACTAACTTGTTTTTTTTTGCTCATCAACTAAAAACGCCCAAACAATTTGATCTTCTGGTGAAAAATATCCGACCTATACACCTATATCACGTATATATACCTAAAAGAAATAATTTAATGACAAGAGTGTTATGATCAATTTTATCTATATCAAACGTATAACAGATCATAATGAAATACCAATTAAATTAAATTAATTACCTATATAAGTATTGGAAATGTAAATATATAGGTATAAAGGAATATGTAACCAATGAGAAGTGCTGAGCTATTAAGGTTTCCCGACAATCAACGTCCCATATATAAGAAATGTAGACGTGTAATTATATAGGAATATATGATCAGTGAGAAAGGCTGAACCATTAAGGTGTCCCAACAATCAATGTCTCATATTATATAAGGTATGAAAAGGAATACAACAGAAAAATAATTAAAGTAATATATGCAGCGTAATAATGAAAACATACCGATTAATTAATGGAGAAACATTTAGAATAATAGAAAAGCTGGCTCGACGCCTGTTATAATACAAACTGTAGAGTCGATCATAACACGCGTGAAATTTACTAAAAGAAAATGTCTGTTTCAAGATTATCTCCGTAGTCGCATAACTCTCTTACACATACACACAGTTTTCGGTACCATACTGTCTGCAACCGCGTATAAGTGTTGGTACTACGAAGAGAATGTAAAAAAAATACCCTGTATGCTGCTGTGCACAGGTCTTTTATAACATTGCTGAGTTGTCCCTACTCTAAATTGCGCACTCTATAGTTAAGTGGATCTAGAGGTATCTTTGGGAAAAAAAACAATCCACATTAGATTCTCATTCTAGTTTTAAAAACCACATAAATTGTGTTGCTCAATGGCTAGGACATAATAGTACCAATAGTACTAGTTCTGTTCATACACAAATAGCATGACAATACAAGCTGGAAGTTGAAATGAATCAAAAATATATCAAAACATTGATTGATATTACTTTATATCTAAGTTGTCAAGAGCTATCATTTAGAGGTCATAATGAATTAAATGATTTATTTAATAAAGGTATGCTTAAACACAATTACAATAAATAAAATAATTAAGTACCTATACATATTGGATACATTAATACGGTATATTATATAATTAAGTAAAACATTTTATGATTATCAAAAAAGCATGCCCGTTAATGTCAAAACACGTTCAAGAATTTTTTGAGAATCTTAAAAACAATATAAATTATACTAGCCCATTGATTCAAAATAATATGATTGAAATTTGTGCAAAATGTTAGAAATAAATTTATTTTAGTAATTGGAAATGGTGTGCTTGGTATCATGTGTAATGAGATAAGGTAAAATATATGATTGCAATAATTTAAATTACATTTTAATTAAATTATATAAATTTTATATTATAGATGTTTCAAAGAAGAACAAAATGTCGTTTTGTATACGTTATTGTGAAGGGTTAGATATAAATGAAAAGTTCCCCGGTTTTGTTGATTGTTCAGAAAGCCAGTCTGCTAGCGGTCTAAGTAAACACATATTAACTTACTTGAAGGAATGTGGTTTAAATTCTAAGGCTAAACTTGTAGCACAGTCTTATGACCAAGCTAATGTTTTATCAGGAAAATTTAAAGGAGTCCAAGCAATACAGCGAAACAGCGATGCGATGAATGGTAATATGTATAACAATAATATTCATGAGCACGATAAAAAAATTACTAAAACAGCGATAAATAAATAATAATTTTACATATAAAAACACCCTAAATTATCGAAATTGTATGCGGAACACGTGCGCCTGTGCTCCTTAACACAAGCCGCTATTAACTAAACCACAAGTAACTATTGTGAAAACGTAATAATGGCTCAACCATTTCCTTTGTATCTATAGAATGAGAAATTATATAGGTTAAATAATACATGTAATCAATGTAATATCTATTAATTATATATATATGTGTTAAGCATAAAATTAAAATGTTGACGAAAAAGAAAAATGATAAACATTATAGTAAAATCACTAACTCCAATACTACATTCAGAATCTAAAACACTTAAAACATTTTTAAATATAGTGTAAGTAATGTACGAAAATGTGTTGAGTAGAGTTTTTAAGTCTCGAAACCCAAAATTACCCCTTTAATGACCTAAAAACCTCAAAATTGCAAAAAAAAAAAAATTTTTGAGTGTAATCATCGTGAACAAAGTACTATATTATATAATTGGTTTGAATTTCAAGATTTTCGAAATTACAAAGAAATGAAAAATCTTAATTTGACGAAATCCGATTTTTGCCATTTTTTCGTCATATTTCAGTTTTTTTTCCTTACGAATTAAGACTATAAAATTTGTTAACAGAGAAAAAGAAAAAAAGAAACATCATTGAAAAACCACTATCTCTCTCGCTATACTCAAAATTTAAAACGAAATACACATAAATATTAATAAATTCATAAGTTAATCAAAGTTTTTGATCCTGTACTGTTTTTAAGTTTTTGATGACTGATGAGTAGGTTTTTAATTCTTAGCTGTATTTTCAAGTTATAGGTTGTTAAATTTTTTATATGCTTTCCCATTGGTGCCTACAGTTGTTTCTTTAATGGGTACGAACGAAATGAAGTAATTTTTTTTTATGATAAGAAAAACATAATTTGTTTATGACATTATGTGCCTCCAATATGATAGGAGGGCAAATAACCCATCTTGACTACTTGTGTCTATGGTGCAAACACATGATAACAAACCAGTGTCATATAAAATAAAATAAAAATAAAGATTACAAAAACGCTCGCCAATATATATGCCACCTTATAATATATACAGTATAAAATGTATAGTATTATTATTTAAATACTGGTTAAATAGTAGAGTAAATATATTTTATTTTAAATACATTTCAAAAAGAGCATTTTTAATAGCAGATTCATTTTAGTTGCAGATACATTAGAGTAGTCATTTTTTAAATTGAAAAAAAATGTACATTGAAGCTTCGCTCAGAATCGTTTTTCGGAATAAATGATTTCTAATTACTTTTAAATTCAATTCATATAACACAAGGATAATCCTACTTAACCTACCTTGATATAATTTATTTTGTATTGTTAAAAATTTAATATGCAGTTAAATTCAAACTAATTCATTGTATATTGATTGTATATTTTGTGTACAAAATCATTACAGCACAATTGACAGATGCAGGTGTCAATAGTAAGTGTCTATACCTTTTGTGGCCTGAATTGTCGTATCTTGGGGTGCTTCACAGCTTCCTTAACGAGCCTCCGCAATTAATTGCACAACCCTTTACTAATATCATACAAAAATAAACACGTTCACGATTATTGCACCAATATTGCGGTCTATATGCAATAATTATCATTATCTGTAAAGAAATTATTGTTATTTTATTGTATACCTAATACCTAAGCAGTGTAGTGCAAGTACGCTTTTGCCGGCACCCTGTTTTATTTCTCCGTCCGTCGTGTGATATACGTATCGCAAAATTATTGTCGTTTTAAGTCCGCTGTGCAAATCATAGCCATGGTTTTATTCAAAAACTATCGTACTTTTTTGTTGTGCTTTTGGCCTGGGCCAATTTCACCAAGCCCTTGCTACGGTTCTGTACCAGAGTAAAAATGTTGTAATTTTATCAAAAATCAAATATTTTAAATGGGTGAAATTCGCAGTTTGCAGCGGGTAAATGCCACAGGAGTAACTATAGTAATTATAATTTAAAATATGAATATTAAAACGTCAAAAATTATCTTGGATGCATTTTGATCATACAAAGTGTCCGCGGTCTTCAAATAAAACAATAGACAGTAAAAAGTGTCCGTTTACCAAGTTATTTATTAACTATTGATATTTGATCAAATAAATCAATAATACATATTCTGGTGGAGCCTATCTAAACCTCCTTATTTTTGTAATTTGGCATTAACTAATACTTAATTTTTATTGACTATTGCTTTAATATTTCTTTACCATACATTGCACTTTAGGGTTGTACATTTCACATAATACATAAATACTCTTAAAAGGAAAAATGACGTATTATTAAATAAAAACATTTTTGTTTTACATAAATTCAAAAAAAAAATGTATAATTTAATTTAAATTTGAACATGTCAAACCGACTGAAAGCTGAAACGGAGAGCTGAAAACGGTTAAAATCTATGTCACACATGACACAAATCTATTAGATAAATAATTATATAAAATTATTGTTCAGAGGTACATGAACAAATAATAATTTGAATAATATGCAATTTTAATACAATTTATCTGCTAAAGATGTACTTAATATAGTATATATATTATACTATAATATATATATTAATAGTTCTTAATATATAATAATATATAATTATAATATAATTAATATATTAAATAACATAATATATAATATATAATAATAGTTCATTATAATATATATAATAAATAGTTCATATTAAAGTATTAATACTATATATTAATACATTAATATGAACTATTTAAAAATTTAAAATTACAATACGATTCAACTAAATATTGAGGAAGATTCAAAAATGTCTTTAATTTGGTAATGATTTAATTTTACACCTAAGTTGCTCAGTATTACATAAAAAACGTATCCATTAAACAATTTAATAAAAATATATGCTCTTATTTGTAATGTATATTTGTAAGAAAAGCTAAAAAGTGACTAAACTATTATTCATTACTTGAAAATTTTCATATAAATATATTATACACAAGTGATAATTTCGTGAAATGTAAAAAAATATCTATATTTTGTTATAATATATAGGTATAAGTATCTATAAATTACTTATCTTCTTCTTCTTCTTCTTCGTCTTCTCTCCCAACTATTTGGGGTCGGCAACCCTAGTCCTACACTTCAACTTAACTTTATCTCCTGCATCTTCTTCACTTACTCCCACCTTCCTCATATCACTCGCCATCATATCTCCCTATCTCTTTTTCGGTCTTCCTCTCCCCCTATACCCAACCACATGCATTTCCATTACTAATTTTACTGCTTCAGATTCTTCTCTCCTTAATACATGCCCGAGCCATCTTAATCTATTCTCTTTCATTTTGTCTACTATCAAAGCTACCCCAATACTTACTCTGATATACTCATTCCTTATTTTATCCTCTCTAGTAACTCCACTCATCCACCTTAACATTCTCATCTCACACTCATACTCTGTTCTATCTCTCTATCTACTGCCCAACATTCTGTTCCATACATCATTGTAGGTCTCACCACTGACTTATAAAATTTACCTTTTAACCTAATATTGATTCTTTTATCACACAGAATACCTGACGCTTTTCTTCACTTCGTCCATCCACACTTAATCCTGTGTTTAATATCCTATTCGAAACCTCCATCTTTCTGTACAACGGACAATAAATACTTGAACCTCTCCACTTCTCTCACCACATCACCACTTAAGATTATTTCTTGCCTTTCCCCATTCCCTCTGTGTTTCCTTTCACCAAAATCATACTCTATATATTCTGTGTTACTCCTACTAATCCTTAGTCCTTTACTTTCCAGAGCTACCCTCCACTCTTCAAGTCTACCATTCACTTCCTCAGGACTTTCTCCTATCAGTACTATATCACCTGCAAACAACATGCACCATGGTACCTCCCCTTGTATATCCTTTGTTTTCTTATCCATTACCAGGGAAAATAAGTAAGGACTCAAAGCTGAACCCTGATGTACCCCCACTCTGACCCTAAAATCCTCAGTTTCTCCACACAGACTTCTCACTCTTGTACTTGCCCCTTCATACATATCTTCAATTATCTTTACATACACCTTTGGTAATCCATTTTTTATTAATGCCCACTTTAAGATCTCCCTAAGAACCCTATCACAAGCCTTTTCTAGATCAAGAAATACCATACACAGATTCTTTTTTCTTTC
This sequence comes from Pemphigus obesinymphae, assembly GCA_025469235.1. Lineage (NCBI taxonomy): Eukaryota > Metazoa > Arthropoda > Insecta > Hemiptera > Aphididae > Pemphigus > Pemphigus obesinymphae. The sequence goes on along the minus strand of JAIPRL010012441.1, from coordinate 868 downwards.
TCTGTATTTCTCTACAATCTGTCTCACACAAAATATTGGCTCCATTATTGACCTCCCAGGCATAAACCCAAACTGATTTCTAGAAAGAGTTATCTCACCTCTTACCCTTTTATCTATTATCTTTTCCCAAATATTCATACTGTGGCTCATAATTTTTATTTCTCTATAATTTTCACAATCCTGTACATCTCCTTTACCCCTAAATATTTTTACTACACAACTCTTCCTCCAAGCTTCTGGAATTTTTCCTTCTACTAGTACCTTATTAAAGAACTTTGTCAGCCATTGTATACCTAAACTTCCTAACACTTTCCATACTTCTACTGGTACACCATCCGGTCCCACCGCTTTCTTATTTTTCATTTTTCTCACAGCACTCTACACTTTCTCTTCCCTTATTAATTCCACCATACCCAAATTCCACTTTACCCGATCAATTGCCTCTTTTCGAAATTCCTCATTTAATAATACTTCAAAATAATCTTTCCATCTCTTTATCACTTCCTTTTCCTCTGTTAATACCCTCCTATCATAATCTTTTATACACCAAACATTTCTAAAGTCCCTGGATTGTTTTCTCTTTCCTTAGCCAGCTTGTACACTTCTTTTTCCCCTTCTTTAGTTTCTAACCTCTCATACAACTCATCATATTTTTCTAATTTAGCTTTACTTACTGGAATTTTTGTTGCTTTAGATAAACTTTTATACTTTGCCAATCCTCCCTCTCTCTGTTTTTCTGCTATTTCTTAAACTGTATTTTTTTCTTTGATATTATCTCCTGTACTTCTTCTGCCCACCACCATGTTTGCTTATCCTGTGGCATATTACCTCTACTCACGCCCACGACTTCCTTAGCAACTTTCTTAAC
>JAIPRL010012440.1:0-12043 GCA_025469235.1 Pemphigus obesinymphae | reverse complement strand
AAATAATTTCTGTTTGAATTGCTGAATACTCCCCTTACAATACACGAAAATAAAAAAGTTCACACCAAAGGAGTCATTTCCACAGAGAAAAAAAAATTTCGGGGGGGGGGCACGTGCCCCTAGTGCCCACCCCCTGGCTACGGCACTGATTATTATAATATGTCTTACCGTATATTTAATGTGGCCGCCTCGCCGCTACGGAGACGGAGTGATTGCGACGTCATGTGTCATTTAAATATATCGAGAAAACTTAACACTCGTAAACGGAGAGTTGTAACACCATTAGTTTCGTTTCGTTTTTATTCTGGTTTTTTTAAAGTAAAATAACAAAAAAAAAAAATCGTTTTTTTTTTCTCGTCGGAGGTCCTTTAAGTATTATATACCTAATTATTTTTATTTTTATTCTATTTTAGGTATTTTTGATACACTTATTCACTAGGCATCGTATTATATGTAATAATAATTATTAATTTATGTATATATTATATTTAAAATGTTGACGTTCAAGATTTTGCCGTTATTTTGAGTTCAAGGTTTTGAAGGCTTCCCGTCCGAACGATTCGAAATTGATTTCAACATTTTGCTACGAATTTGCTAGGTCATTTTTAGAATTTGCTACCTCTAGGTTTTTCCGGAAATCCAAAATAAGGAAAATGGACTGGCACCGGTACATTGTCCGAATGATTCTCATAATATTTAGATTTAGTAGAATATCATTAAAGTTTTCTATTATCTATATTATTATGAATCGTATATATTCAAAATAGTAGTTTGACAGGAAAATATAAAATTGTTTCATAGAGTAATTGTTATGATACGACAATATGGATCACATGATGATACTTGTAAATAATCTGATGAAACTATTCACAAATTTTGATATCAATTTTTTTTTTAGATGTTAGAAACAATTAACTGATAACTTACAGCTGTAACTATTTCACAATCGTATTTTTTATTTGGATAATATATTTCTATATATAGGTTTTTCAGTGTTATTGAAGTTGACAGTAACCAACAGCAGCTATGTTGGTGCAGTCATAATGATATTATCCAGAATTTTCATCAATTTTCCATCTTTACGGACTATATTTATCATTTAAATTTTTAGTTATTCGTTGGTTTATGTTATAAACAAATTTTGTTTTGCTTTTGTTTACATTATATGTGCTATTAAGATATTAAGTGTCTGTAATGTCTAAATCTAAAATAACCAACTACTTTGCTCTTGCAAATAGCTACAGCTCTATACCTTTGTGGGTTTATAAATATAACACCAAATAAAGTACTGGTTGAACTAGCAAAAAAAAAAAAAAAAAATAGATTTATAAATTTAAATTACAATGTTATTAATATTAACTTGCATATTTTTTCAATTTGTATTTTGTACTAAAGTTATTTAAGAAAGTGGCCTTATATCCTTAAATTATGACTTATGTTTTCAATGATCAAAGTTCGTGTTGTAAAATCAGCCTCATTCTCTCCTACGACAAAGTCATTACAACCGTGTGTCAATGAATGAATTTATTTAGTTTTCTTTGTACTGTATTTTCATTAAAACTTCTCTAAAATAAATTATCTAGTTATACCTAAATGGCAAATAATGCAAGACGTATTACCAATGTGAAATATGTTTTATACCTATTTATAATTCAATAATCAAATTTAAACTGTGACGTGATATATGTAAGTTTCAAATAAATCAAATTACATCGCCAGCTGTAGTGGGTTTTTGAAAAAGAACCTATGATCGTGTTGCGATAAAACATAGGTAATTTGTAAAATTCAGACTTAAAGGTAAGTGTTGTTAAAAAATATTTCATGAAAGTTTTTAAGAAAAATGAAAATTTAATATAAATCCTCCGTTAGTAGCGTATATCGTATATGCCGTTAATAATATTTACCAACGATAGTCCAACACCTAACTTCCGTTTACATCTCGTATATATAGGTAGGTAAGTATGTCTAATATCGTATATTTTATGAAAACGTCCATTATTTCGTCACCGTTTAAATATAGATCTGAGTTTTCGTAAAAGATTTAGTGTACTATATTACTTACACGTAATAGGAAATAACGATTTAGTGCGTTCTAGGTGGTCCACATAAAGTACAGTAATATTTCAAAACCATCTTTTAATTATTTAGTTTGGAAATAAATAAATCTCCGAGAAAGCGATGGTTATGAAAATTTAACATTTTTTTTTTTTTTCCCCGAGAAAATAAGACATTTATTTGACATGCTGGTTAGATATTGGTACATTAAAATTATACCTATACATGATAATATTATATGGAGATAACACGTTGTATATGGAACTGCAGTTATAAAACAGTTTCATTCGAGTACACGAAAAAAAAAAAAAAAAAAAAATAATAACCTTTATTTTATCTTAATAAACTATAAATATAAAATAATACGGAAATAAACAAATATATCGACTTGGTACATTTGTATTTTTGCTAAACTTATTTTTTTTTTTATTCACCGTCAACTATAATATAATGTAATGTTATAATGGAAATTTATATATCTATAGTTATTTATTAGGTTACGGAACTATTGGATATTATATATGTTACTATATATATATGCTTTATTAAATTTATTATTTTCCGTATTCCGTATTGAGTTTAAAGTCATGCAAATCTATCTATGTGTAAAAACCTAGAAAAATTCATTTTTGCTAACTGTACATAACATCGAGAGTATTCGGATTTCGGAAAAGTAAATTTAATTCATATGGCAGTATACCTAGTCCGTGGTCCTAGTCCACTCACCAGTGATATTGTCACGACCGTCAGTATCAGGCAAGGTAACAACTTGATGATAACCGCGTAAGTCCACAGGTGCACCATGTACAGTAACTCGTGATTTACTCTGGCCAGCGTGCTCAGTCCTAAATGGTACAGCGTGGTCATGGTGCCGTTTTCCATCACTTCCGTCTCCAGTATTTCGAACACCAGGAATGTCGGGCTGCATATGACGAACGGCAGAAGATACGACAATTTGATGGCTATACTGCACCGTTGATCGGAGCAAATCGTGTGCATCGAATTTGGCAACCTGTAACACGAAATTTCGATTATATCTTATTGGTGTAATAATATATATATATATATATATTGCTCGAGTCCAGAGAATATTATAATTGATGTTTAAAGCGCAAAGCGATATTTACAAAGAAACGTATTTACGAATCAACCGATAAACCACAATATTATAGAAAATCTATCTCAAATTATAATAAAAAGGTAACTGAATTTCGGATACAGGTATATTATAGTAATAAGAGGCGAGGGAGTTAAAAAGAATGTGCGTCTGTGTTAGGACGTCGAGATTTGAAATGCAATTTTAACAATATGATTCAATGACAGATCATCGATACGAGACAACGAAATGTAATCGAGAGAAAATTGCGAATCTCAATTTCGCCGTGACGGGTTGGGTTAGGTTAGGCTAGAAGAAAAAAATAAGAAGCGCGAGAGAAAATACTATTGTGATCAATTCTCTCTACAGAGAAAGTAAAAACAAATTGAAAAGATTTTCGTTAAAACCCCAAGAGGGTTGACGGATTTGTTTGAAAATACTGAACATAGATGTTATAATATAGCAATATCTATAAGTGTATATTATATTATACACTTACAAAAACTTTTAGGGATATATTTATTTGTGTCGCCTACAGTATGTCACCTGGAATAATGATAATAATTATTGAATTTACGAGTAAGGATATACAAATGGCTTATATTATACTCGTTCCTATTTCATCCTAAAAATAAAAAGACGAAATCGTAAATCGGCTAAAAATAAAACGTATTTTGTTACATCAATATCATATATAGAACGCGATAGTTTGTTTTGTATAAATCTACCTACTTACACGCGACTATACATAACACACATTGCTCACAGTAGGTATTCGTGACTTTTTATACGAAATAATAATTGTGAAAAAATGTGTTTAAAAAATACTTAAACAATAACGAATAAATCAATTATTATATTTATACATCACGAATCAGGATTAAATAATAATTTAAAATGCTTATTTTTTCTTTGTTTGCAACAACATCAGTTCCAATTTCCACGTTTAATTCAATATCTTTTTTTTATTCAATCCCGTCAATCTTTATTCACCTATATATATATATATATATATATATATCTATTTATATATTGTCTAAACCACGCCTTTAATCCATAAAAACAACGAAATAATCAAATTCATCCAAGTTTATAAACTATCAGTATCATTTGAACAATTGAATTAAAAAAAAGAAAGACAACAATAAACTCCAAGGGATCGTCATATGTCACCCCCATAAATTCGTCACTGCAAAATTTAGTAAGTAAATAAAGTTTAATACCCGTAAGTGTGTTTGTTCACAAAATTAAGATTAAAGTACAAAAGACAAATCTCATTAAATACTGGCAAGTTGAACGTATAACTTAAAACCAATAATTATCTTTTTGAGGACAGAGAAATAATTCGAATTCATGCGGAAATTATATATTGGTAGTTATAAAACTGTTAATTCGTTCGTCTAACGTTCGTACTTATTTATTTATCTCGGGGGAAACATTACAGTAATATAACACGCGAAAAGTAATAAAAATGATAACGACGTAGTAAGTACATTGCATATATAATATAATATTAGGCTTAAGTGACTTTCTCCGACCATATAAATTACTCTAAAAATTCAATGTATTTCGTTAGCATTACAATGCTATTTTTGAATATTGAATAAATATTACATAAATAATGCAGTTTATTATTGCTAAGTCGTATTTTTGAGAATACAGTATTTACAGCGATAATTTATTATGATGGGTGAGAGAGTTGTTAAAATAATTAGACTGGTTGCGTAAATATTGATAGGTTTTTTGTTCTTTAAGTTAAAGGTTTTAACTATAAGCATCGTTTTCTATAAATAGAAACCGACTACCTATATATTTCTTTATTTAATTTGTCAAATTTAAAATGTCATATTGAACAAGTTTAAATTAATTAATTAATAAATCCTTAAAATTCACTATTCTAATCTCATTAAATAATAAAACATAAATAAATTAACGGAACTTATTGAATTAACTTTCTTCACACCATTTTTCATATTATGAATCGAAAATAAAATAAATATGAATATGAAATCGCTCTTTATCGTCAAAAATAATAACATCTGGAATTTTCCACATCCCTCCACACTGCGATTTCTTAAAATTGACTATTTTAAAAATTAAATATAGATTTATTAGGTTGATTTTAAAGTTCCATCCCGGAAATTCGAAGGTACATAAAATAAAATAAACCATAAAAACTTCTTAACCCCTTAAAACAAATTAATTAAATTTTTAATATAGCTATAGACAAGGTATTCGAATGTCTATAATATTTTTTAGAAGAATTAATATTGATAATAATAATGTTAAGGGTGTCTGATTTAATTTTCATCATAGCTGTAGACAGGGTATTCGGGTGTTTACAATATTTGTTATAACGATTAATATTGATAATACCTAATAATATTATATGTACAAAAAATACCTCATGGGGAAAACGCCCACAACTCATAAAAAGTCGGAGGTTATCCACATTTTTTTTAACTTGAAAGAAAACTTTCTGTGGATTAAATTAGACTTGGATTTTCAAAATTCATATTTCAGAAGCTATAATAATAGTAAGTTTTTTCGGAGTTTTATAAAGTTAAAACAAAAATCAAAGTTCAATGGGGTTTGTAGAAAATCTTTTTTTTAGATAAAAAAAAAACACTATAGAAATGTGACTATTTTAGGAGACGTGATTGTTTTTTCTGTCGAGTTATTTTTGCTTTTCAAAATAGCTAATATGTGCAATGCTGAGCATTAATGATTTAATAAGTTAATAGTTAAGTTAATTTTAACTTAACTTTTTATATTTGATTTTTTTTTTTATAAACTTAACTTATTTTTGGTTATATTAACGATTAAATAACGAGTTACTTTTAAATAAAACTCAGTTAAATTTATTTTGGAATAATTGATACATTTGGATTTCATATTTTCATATTGTGTCTTTTGTCAAAATAGTTGAATAAAAATAAAGTTGTTTTTGTTGTTTCTAATAATTGTTATATTATGAGAATTATTTATTTCCCGAATATAAAAATAAAATAAGAATACCTATATATTATATACATATAATGATATCCTCATACTATAAATTGAGGAATATATTAGATTTCCCACCAATCATCATTATTTAGTTATAGATACTAATTTGCAATGTGCAATTTCCATTTGTTAACATTTTGAAGAAAAGAATAGGTTTTTTTAACTAATGAAACATTTTTATGAACTAATTTGTTGTTAATTTTAATAATTATTATTATAAATACTCTCTAGTATTTTAAATAATATTATGTTAATGATGTGAAAAATTTCAAAATGATTAAAGTTAAAAAATAATAGTATTTCCAAAAAAATAATAGATACTTAATTATACCTGTATAATATCACAAATGTTACATTGACTTGTACAAAAAAATAAAAATAACTTAACTTAAGTTAATAAGTTATTTTTTAAGTTATTTTTAAGGGGGTGGCAGGGGGAACAATTTGCCTCCCTAAATTTCCTTTTGTCGGCCAAATCGTATTGTCAGCCGGCAATTCGTGTATAAGGTTCAAAAGAAAAAAATAAGTTTAATGATCTTTTTTTTTTTAGCTTTATTTACAGTTTTAAAGAAATATTTTGAATTTTTGCTTATTTACAGCTTAAAAAAGTATTTTAGAGAAATGAGTTTGCCAAATGGTTAAACGTGTAACTTTTTTTTTACCCTCATACAAAAAGTTCAATCAGTCGGCCAAATTAAGAAGACACTGTCCCCCCCCCAAAAAAAAAAAAAAATTACTTCGTTACACTCCTGTATGTACCATATAAGTATATATTATGGTATACTATATGGTGACCATACGTCCCGTTTTATGGGGGAATGTCCCGATTTTGGGGATTGCGTATTGTTGTTCCGACAATTGTCGAAAAAAGTTTAAACTTTAAAAGGGACATTTTTTGTCCTGCTTTTGGAAAAAAGGCCCCGTTTATGTCCCGTTTTTTTTTTTGCTAATCTTCCGTTTTTCTAGGCGATTTATGAAAATTTTTGGCAGAAATTGACTCAAATTGATTGTTGCTGTTTACCATTTTCAAACCGATTTACGAAAATATTGGTAGAAAATGATTACGATTTACTTTTATTTTTATTGTTGTCCCGTTTTTCAATTTTAAAAATACGTAGTCACCCTAGCTTGTAGATATACTCTAACCATAGGAGTATAATTTTCTATAAAAAAAAAAAAACTCTTTACATTTTTAAATGTGTTTTAAATAGGTATAATGTAAGGTACTAGGTGTCATACCTAAGATTTTAATTTCTGTTTCCCTTTAAATACATTTTGAAAAATATAATACTATTAATATGTTTTTATTATATTAATGTTATTTTTGGCGTTGAATAAAAACTGAAACCCACTTACCTCCTTCCCCTCGAGCATAAATATAGGTACCTATTATAGCACTTTGTCATACACCGCGCGTATAGAAGGTAGTTTTTCTACACGCTGAGGAAACTACTGGAAAATGGAAAAATGTCATGTTCAAGTACCAAGTCCTAGAACCAATTTTCCGTCATTAGCGCATCGTACCCACTCCAAATCTAAAAATATTCAGGTAGGTAGTTATAAATGGTCGAACTCGCGTTCAGCCATCCAAAAATATCTACGCTAGTTGTCTCTGGTATAAAACAATTATTAGTGGTTCATAATCATTGTTGAAAATGTACAATTTTAATAATGGATTCGCGCGCAAAAAAGTTACGGATTTTGGTAGTAGGTGTACTTACGTAGGTATATTTATTTGTTTCGTACTGTAAAAATTTTCAGATTTCAGTTCACGTGATTACGTGATTATACTATATATGGTTACGAATGTTGCCGATACAATTTAGGATGATAGGCATATTCGAGAGAAGAAAACTCACGCATCCGGTCGGGAGGCGATTTGTATAAAAAGAATATTTAACCTCGAGAAGCCACTAGTAGTACCTATATGTGCTCCAATGGGTCCGTCCAGATAATCGTCATTTATATTTTGTGTGTGTAGAATGTAATATTCAAGCAGTTTGCGCGGGGTGCAATGTTCGAGGTTATCTGCGGGGCTGTGAATAATAAAACTCACTCAGCCAAGTATAAATATACGAATTTAAAACTATATGTACGGTTATAGTTGCAAGCGGCGTAAGAGATAATTAATCACTCTAATGTTTACCCGAATGGGTAACAGTATATAATTTTGAAACCTTATAGGTACGTATCCGTTCAAGTCCACCCAACCCTTTTCAAAATTGTGTGTTCAGTGTTCGCTTACAATTTATTTTGTTTTTTAAATGTATTCGAAAATGTTACAGAAATAAAATGCTCATTTGTAATCCAGAAAAAAAAAAAAAAAATAGACGAGATCCTTTCCTGGCTTTAAATACCGCGCGCATACGTGACAAATGGTAAAATATTATTCGTATAGTATTATACAGTGATAAATATTTCGCGGATACCCATATTTCGCCTTATTTAAATATTTATTTTTAGAGAAGTTTACGTTTGAACGTTATATTATGATATAAAATAAACTATAATGTTATGAAAATTCATGTTATTAAATGGCATTGTTATTTATTTATTTTTTTTTTTTTGTGGGTCAGTATAGAAAATCAAATGAAAACCTCTACTTTTTATGCAGGCATCGAGTGAAAATTTTTTTAATGAATTTTAGTAATAATACAATTCCTAAATACTTTAAATCATCACTGCCAGGCAGTGTCGTCTAACTTAATTACAATGGACAGGATGAAATTTACGTACTTACACAGCCGAATTCAACATATGTTATATCATATAATGTATGTTTTTGAGAACAGTATGGTTTAATGAAAACAATTATATTCTTACATAAGTAAAACATTTTGGTATAAGGCATATTAAACACTAATATAATTTTTTGATTTATATTAGAATATTAATATTAATTATGAAATAATTATAATTGTTTTAAATTGAACAATTCAATACAGCATGGATGGGTTAAGTTAGGTTAGATTATCAGTTATATAAATTTAAAATTGTATATTATATGTAATAAAATATAGGTCATTTTTTATTTATTTATATGGAAAACAAGGTATTATAATTAATAATTACCATGTTTTGTTTTTATCTCAAGTAAACTACTTATATAATCTATAAAATTAAGTATATCGGCTGTATTTTATTGTCAAATCTTCTATATGTTGTACCAAGTAAATAAACTATAATTTTGCTCGTATACCTATTACCTACTGCCAAACTGATATCTTATATATTTCATACTCATTTCAGCCAATTAGACATATACATTACTATATCATTATTTTAATAATTTATACTGTTTTTATTTATTTATATTGTAGATTTCTAATCATGAGTTAAAACACCTTACCACTTCCGTTGTGACCGTCTGTCTGTCCGAAGTTACTAGTACACGGTTACGATTTGGTTGATTTGGTTACCAGAGGGATAGATATTATTCATTTTATACTATTTTTATTACACAGTTACGGGGTTATATTGTTGATTGGTAACTAATAAGGAGATATCAGCAGCATATGAAGGATTTTTCATTAGGGAAAAAAGAGGCTTGAAAATAAATAAATAAGATTATAGACATAAGATTAGGCTTGAAAGAATAAATTTGTAATATTTTAACGTTATAGTGGTATACTGTTAAAAATATATAATATATATAAAATATATATATACATATATAAAATATAATTTTGATAAAATGAAACACAAACTAGTTAAGATAGACCACTGGAAACATGCTAAATTCTAGGTTTATCTAAACGTATTTTAAACACTAAATAAAAATATTATACAACGACAAATATCTATTTTCCTGGTGACCAAATCAACAAACTCATAACTATGTACTAATGACTCCGGACACACCTTCTGGTCACAAATTCGCTTACGGAAAAAAATATCATAGTAAAATTATAATAGCTTCCTCGCTACGCTCAGAATCCAAAAAAAATATCTAAAAATCATACGGTCAATGAACAGGGGAGTTTTCTCTCCCCCGTGCGTACGCCACCGAGGGATGAAATATTTTTAGATTTTTGTTGAAAATACGTTTATAAACTGAGAATTTCGCTTGGGATTTTCTAACTTATTTATTTATTTATTACATACTATATGATTTGTATAATTAATAAAGAAAATCAATAAAAATCCTGAATTGAAAATGCGCAAAATACTTCGAAACATTACCGTTAGCGTTTCTGCGACATTTTCGACTTTTTATATTTTGAATAAAAACGTACGGACATTAAAACATGACATTTTAATCACTCGTACGTACATACATTTTAAGTGGATGTGTAAAGTACGGAATGCGAGCATAATGTACAAATTATCCTGTATGTTTGAAGACTTATCACTTATAATATTTGGTATAAGTAAATATATATTATTTTCTACTTTACCCGTGAATAGTTTATATACATTGTCCACAGTTGAGCGGACCAAATACTTTGACAAGTACACTTTGGCTTAAATATATATGATTGTTACTGCGCGTATAATATAATATATAGTATTGCAATCTATATGTTATTCGGTCAAAACGAAAAATAAAACCTAATCATACATTATGTATACATAACACGTATAATCACTTAAAAAGTAAAATGTCATACGTCACTTTGTAATATTTTTGAAAAGAAATGGGACTTTATGTTTTAGATTCGTTATATTCTTATTTTGGTATATTATATTTTTTGTCTTATATATATAATTCCTAGTTTGTTTGTTTGTTTGTTTGTCCGATCACAATAGAAATCCCGTGACGTTCAACCAATCGTCATCAAATTTTGCATAAGTACGTGTTCTTCCTTCCTAATAAAAAAAAAAAAAAAATCTGTCACCCTGAAAGATAGTGATCTGGAAAAAAACTTTTTTTTACGCAGAAAAATGTACAGAAGTTTTTTTTATTGACTTTTCGATTACCATGTATACCTATTATTTAAAATAATAATAAATTGATATTATCCAAGAATACTGTATAGATTACCTACTTAAGCACAATTTATGGCCTGGAAACAATAACGATTCGAAAACATTTTTAGAGTATCGATTACGATTACAAACAATTTATTTCCAAAGCAATATAATGAAAAATTTTACCATTTAAATTTGTTTATTATAAAACCAATGAATATTATATGAGTATATGATTATATAGTATAGATTTACATATAGTTATCTTTTTTTTTTTTTATTGATTTATTATTTACCGTGGATAGATAATATAGATATAATGGTTTCAATTGAACATTTTATTTAAAATAATTGAATAATTGAATTAATTTATAATTTTATGTAGAAACATTTCGACAAATAATATTGTTGTGAAAGTGATTTATAGGAATTGTATTTATATTAATAACGAATGTTAAAAGGTAAAATGGATTATCAGACATTCGTAGGTACCTTATATACATTATATAAACATAACATGTACTCGTATGTATAATATGTTGATAATATACTAATAATAATATATTCATTAAAGATAAACAAACATGGCATTATATTTGAAAATATTGTTGTAAAATAAGAGGACCCACAAATAGTCCGTAAAATATAATTTTGTTTGATGTTAATATTGTATTTTTAAACTACGTTTAAAATATATTAACATTTTTTAAATTGTTAAATTTTCATTTTTCTTAAAATTTCATAAAAATTGATTATACAAAACCCCCTTAAAAACGGGTGTCCCGTGGAAGAACACCAGTACATATAATATAAAAGTTATATGTAAAAATAAATTATGTAAAATTAAAAATTATTTAAGTAATTTAATTATAACACTTTTTCTTCTTAATTGTATAAAAACTTATTATTCATGCATTTATACAATTTATCTTCTTTTAAATCTATTTAAGTATTGTTTTATCTTGTATTATT
>JAIPRL010012439.1:0-12043 GCA_025469235.1 Pemphigus obesinymphae | reverse complement strand
CAAATAGCTGTCTTATACTTCAATCTGAACTAGATATTTTTTATTCTTGGCTATAACGTTTAGGGCTTACGTTAAATCTCGATAAGTGTCATAGCTTGTCTTTCTCCAGAAATCATATTCTTATTCTCCACCAATATTTCTTAAATAATTTTGCTCTTGAACGTGTTTTTATTTATAAAGACTATGGTATCCACCATACTCCTTCTTTTCAATTTGCTCATCATATTAACATTATAAATTGGTAAAGGTATTATTACTATTTATTATTATAAAGGTTTTCTTAAACGAAACACTAAAATGTTCGTACCTTATACATTAGTTTATTGTAATCTATTTTAGAATATGGGATAGTAGTCTGGTGGCCATACCTAACTAAAGATGAACAACGGCTTGAACATACAACACATACATTGCTCAAATTGAACACCCTGAACTCAATTATACCATTATACGTGTTTCCACAAATATTCCAACTCTATCATCCAGATGCCTTAATGCTAACTGTAATTTTATTTCTTCCATCCTGAATAGTTCCCTTGATACTTTTGATCTCTTATAGATGTTTTGTTTTCATGTTCCATCTTATAATACTAGATCTAACTCACTATATTATGTTCCATACAACACATCTTATGGGCACAATCATCCTCTATGTTACGACTTTTAATTTACGCTTAGTTCTCTGGTCAGTAGTCTACATTGGGGCATTCTAAAACCACCACACCACCACTCTACCTCCCTATGAATCTACCACTATCACTACCACTACCACTCTAACACCATGAATGGATCTTTGAAGGAAAAACATTTTTGTATCCATATTGTAATTTTTATTGGATCATTGTAGCATTGTAAAAATACATTTTTTTTTAAAATTTTCATTTATTATTTTTCCCGCCGTATATTCTTATCACGTGTAATCTGTTATCACATTTTATAAAATTATTATTTGTTAAATTATTAATTTAACAAGTTAATTTTATCAATTATAAGTTAATCATATGATGTAGTTATGAACACGAGAGAAAGGACGCCGAACATGGCCGGCCCAAACTCAAAAATCTGCGGATTTTTCGCATCCACCAGAATGCGCTCCATACATTACTCCTGTTGTTTTTATATGTACAGCATAGGACATTTATTGGTTTTTCTTTATTTTATACTAAATGGTAAAACTTATGAATAATTATTATAATACATTATTTTAAGACCAGATTTTTCTCTATCGAATGGATTAATTTTCAAGTATATACGATTACTAGATAATATATAATTTAATTTTTTTTTTAAATACCTTTCAATTGTATAGATAATAACATAGTCAGTGGTCAGCTGTGCTTCGTGGTTCGTGATAACATAAAATATATATTTTCATCATATATTATTTATGAGTGTTATCAACATATCTCAAACATTGATTAATTAATCGTAAAATTTGGGTTAAAGTCATATATTGCATGTGAAAAGTCAAATTAAAGTCGGATATATATATAGTTTTATCATAATTTTGTCCATGATTAGCCCTCTATATAAAATGTCATATAATACATACGCAGGCGTGCAGTTATATACTATAATGTAGGTATTTTCAATTAAAAAAATGTATTAATAAAATTCCTGACGAGTACCTATGTACAATATGTAACGATAGATCTAATCTTCTGGTTGAAAATTTATTTCCTAAAAAAAAAAAATTGAACCTTGCTTAAAATTAATTAGGTAATCAAATATTTTAACTATAATATAGGAATCTTTTTTCTAAGACCGTGTTTTTATTTTGATATATTCTGTGATTTTTATACTTGTGAGTTGTGATAACATTCGTACATGATAACAAACTATAACAAAATGTTATCTATAAAATTGGAAGGTACCTATTTAAAAAAATATATATATATGTATATTATCTAGTTGTCATATATTCTTGAAAATTAATCCATTCGATAAAGGAAAATCTGATCTTAAAATAATGTATTAAAATAATTATTCATTAGTTTTACCATTTAGGATATAATAATGAAAAACCAATAAATGTCCTATGCTGTACATATAAAAACGACAGGAGTTCTGCGTGGAGTGCATTCTGGCGGATGAGACAAATTCGGACCACTTTATTCAGCATAGTTCGACGTCCTTTCTCCAATGTTCATGAATGTAGTTAGATATCTGTGAACAAGTTTTTATGTGGTTAATTATTTTTAATTTTGGTTAAGTTAATATCTGTATTAATTCTATTATACCTATATATTAAGTTATATGCATTTTGATACTATATTTTGTTTATGTATGTACCCACAACAAATAAACACTTTACTATACTTATTATATTATAGTAAATATAGACTACTTAGTATAGTATAGTAAAATATAGTAGTATACCATATTGTGTATTTAGAAATGGGTACTATTTGTATTATTTATAAGTAGGTATTTACTAAAATTAAATAATTTAAACTTATTAAAAATAATAAAATAATTGTTGTTGGACATTGAGTATTCATAATACATAATAGTAGTATGGTTGTGATAATAAAAATAACAATAACGGTTACTATATAGTATATACCATACAATAACTATTTCTAATAAAAATATAACAATAACATACAAGTTATTTTTATTCTGTGTTTCTTATAGAATTTGTTCTGACTTAATTAAAATAAATAATAAAGATATATTT
Organism: Pemphigus obesinymphae; assembly: GCA_025469235.1. Classification (NCBI taxonomy): domain Eukaryota; kingdom Metazoa; phylum Arthropoda; class Insecta; order Hemiptera; family Aphididae; genus Pemphigus; species Pemphigus obesinymphae. Next base: position 9,363 of record JAIPRL010012439.1, on the reverse strand, counting down.
TAAAACCAGATTTAATAATTTATTGTTCAAAATCATATTCTATTTTATTCTTATTGGTTTTTATTATTATTTTTTTTTTTTTTTGATAAATTAACTATTGTACCTATTTTGTAACTTTAAATTAAAATGTAATTTTTGTGTAGGTACACTATGAAATATATCAATAAATATATAAAAAATTAACTCTAACTTTTGGATTAATTGAGTTAAGTTAACTAAAATCTGATTTTAACTTTTAAATTTAACTAGTTTAGTCATTAATTCATTAACTTTTAACTAGTTAAAGAACTGTTCTTATAAACTGAATTGTATTTAGTTAATTATTTTATTATCTTTGCCCACCCTTGCTATTAGATGTATTATGGATAAATGCTTATAAAGATATCTGTATATTAAGAGGTTGATTTTGAAAATTATAAAGGAAATTGTCGCTCTTGCTTACTTAAAATTTACAAAAAATGAACGAACAAAAATTTAAAAAACTTGATTTTCAAAAAATCGTAAATTTTCGCAATAAATTTATCAAAATTTAATTTTTTCTAATTATTCCCTTCGTTAATTGATTTATTTTTATTATGTTAAATTTGATATCAGAATCAAAATTCCCAACAACATTTACTTTTGAAATCATAGTAAAATACATATATATATAGGTTAATAATATTTGGCTTGTGTATTTCATTATCCTATATAATATAACAGTATCCGATTCTTATTATTTAGATTACATTTAAAGTTAAATTTACATTCTTACTTTAACAGAAACTACTACAAAATCATATGTTATTGAAAATTTGGAACCATTTTACTAACCGTATTCATTTTTAATAAATAGTATGTTTGCTCCTAATTTTGGATATGCAAAATAATAAATAATGCACATACTTGTTATGATTATTATATGATAATATGTGCTGTGGTTTATCAATAGTATTATATGCTTTTTTCGCATCTAAAATAACTCCCAATTTTTGTGAAACTTTACGTTGGGTAGCACCCAGATTTGATTGTTATATGAATTTAGCTTAAATATAAGTAGTATTATATATTTAATATTACTTTTAACCTGTTTCATACAATAATTAAATTAAAATGGAAAATATTAAATAGATTATTTTTGAAATTTTTATTATAGACATCATTATTATAATATGTATTATAAAATGTAGTTTTTTTTAGTACTATATAATACATTTTCTATATATAAACATTTACTTACGATTTACTAAACACATATTATAACGAACTCTACCTATATCATCTGTTAATAATAGTATTGTGAGTAACTATGGTAGTATTTAATTGATAAACTATATCATCTCTAAATTAATTACTATTGTACACTTGAAATTTACTTACGCTTACATGAACCTGAAATAAAGTAGGTATTAATTATGTAAAATTAAAATTAAATAATAGTGATATATGTATGTATATTACATAAATAAGTAAATTAAATTGAATTGACGTTCATAAAATGTATTACTTTAAAATATGTTAGATACCGACAGTGCGAGGGAGGTAGTGGTTTTATTATATTTATTTATTTTATCTGTAATCTGTACATGTGACCATATTTTCCGGTAGAAAATTGCATACTGTTGGTAAATTAAATGGGTTATTTTTTTATTTTTCAATCATTTTTGATGTGTAAGCAAAAACTACCAAATAATGATGAAAAAACTGCAAATATAAGATTGAACTAAATCGATATTTTTTATCTCTTCGTCATTTCGACGAAAGGACTAAAATTCCTGAAACATTTACCTAATATGTACCTATATAATATATTTATGAAAATTATTTTTCAAATTAGTCTAATTTTAGCTATTGTAATATTTGAGGTGTTTAAGTCATAAATTAGGTAGATCTGAAAATTCAATATATTGTTAATTGTACCTAGTACCTACGTTTCTTTAATTATATTTGAAAAAAAATAATCACAATTTTTTTTTTATAACCATTTTCATATTTTTACAATATAATAGTTTTTAAGAGCTGAAAATTTAATACAAGATTATAACTACGTCACTTTAACTGTATTAAAGAAATCTAAGAAAAAAATTAATTCGGTAGGTATAGTCAATTTGTTTTGTAATAGTCAAATAAAGTTTTTAAAATAAATTAAAACAAGGTTAAAACTACCTACATTACTTTAACTGTAATTGAAAAATATTATATTTGTGGCCGTCGAATGTTCTAGAATATTCGACCGCCCAAGCATCGAGAACATTCCCGATCAAACGCACGGGAAAATATACGTGGCGGTCCAATATTCTAGAATGTTCGACCGACCCAACGACGAGAATCTTCGAGATACAACCCGGGAAGGTATATAAGGCTGAAGCGGTTTCGCCCTCGACACAGTTCAGTTTCCCGATTTCGTCGCGGCACACCGAGGCAGTTACTCGCTCGCTGTACGCTCATCTTTGTGTATATATTTTTTTACTTTTACACAGTTTTACTTTTGTATAACTATTTATTATTAAGTGTAATAAACGTTATTCCTTAGTGATTGTGAGTTGGTAATTTATTTATTTAATTGCCACATATTCATTGTATTATAATACAGTATATTACACTTATTACTCAATATAATTGCTTATGCCTACTCAGAATTTATAATCAAAGGTTATAACTTATAGTTATAGATATAATAAATACATTTTGTTAAAAATAAGGTTGGCTAAGTACCTATATATACGTGTTATTTATAGAACAGTACCCACAGGCTACAGTATCTAAATTGTGATCTACTACCCAAAATACGATTATCACTTTTGGGCCAACTGTCTCCAACCAGGACCATTGAATGGTTAAATAACATTATTAATATTAGTAGTATTCATTTCTCTAGGTCATCATAATATGATATTGGAGTACAGACTATGTTGTTTTAATTCAAATTATTGTTGCCATATTGTATGATGCCATTACTTGATCGTATTTTGGCGAGAATTAGCGAAATGAGAATAGTTTCGACAGTTCCACCTGTCGCATACAAAAAAAAAAAAAAAAAAAGAATCTACCTTGTCCCGCCGAAACTGCCAGTATAATGCGGTCGCAAATGATTTTTTGTTCATGAGGAGTTAGTATAATGGGATATTGAGAATAACAATCGCTTGCCATTTCTGCAGTATTGTACAACAGTTCACCAGTTCACAGTTTGGTGTTCATTAAACCAGATGCGCTTCGATTTGGCGAACGCATACCGAGAAATGACTAAATGGTAAATTGGCAATAACAACGTAAAGATCATCGATAGCAATCAATGCATCATTGTACATTGCGTCACTGAATAATGTCGTCACTGTAATCGTTAGATCGTTGCTCCATGACGTACGAATTCGATGCAATATATCGCCAGTCATTGAGTTATTGTGTTTATCCCGCAACGCGTCTGCTCATCCGGGAAACATGTAGTCAACGCTATAGCGAATAGTTGACGAATTTATACAGTGTACAGTGCACGTGCCGGTAATTAAAACGCGGCTTTAGATATCATGGTTACACAACGGCTTATGTTAACTGACCTTACGGTGGAATCGGGACAAAAAAGTTCTCCGATGATATCAGTTTTCTCACATCATACCAGCGCCCTTGTGGCAGATTATTACACTACTATAGGCTTTTATTTTCTGTGGCACTATACTGAAAAATAGATAGCTGAGCAGTGACTTGAGTTTTTCGTGGTTTTGAGAAGAATCTACAGAAGACGTCTTATCACACGTCGTTGTGTAACCATAATATCCGTGGTCTATACGCAGGACATTAGAGCAACACCTTATCATTTAGTTGTAATCACCCGGTGTTATAATTTTTTGTTTATCAAATTGAAATTTAAAATTTACAGTTTAATTTTCTTCAATATTATAGATGGGTACAACTTTTCCATTAACTAGGAATCAAAAATAAATTACCTATTAAATATACACCTGATAAACTACAAATATATTTTATTCTCTAAAATTTTGCTGAATAATTAAACTTTTTAGTACTATTCAGAGAAAATCTACTTTATGTCGGGGGATCATTCTATATGAACCAATGAAGTATATGGTTATATTTAGTAAACAATGTTTAAACAATTAAAGTATTTAGTATTGTCCACCGTCATTTCGTAAAAACATTTTTTAATTAATTAAATTAATTTTTAATAGACAATAAAATAAAAAATTTTATAACACTTATTACATAGAAAATTACTATAAGAGCATAAATAGATATACGTGTATACTGAATTCATTTTATAACTCAGTATGGTAATGTCTGTTTGCTTGATGCAATAGGTATATTGCTTTACAATTAATGCCACCAGTGTAGTATTTTAAATTATATTACCAGTTTATTGTGTACACATCTTTAATATTAAATAAAATAAACTAAAAATTCAATTTTTCAACGTAAATAAATGAAGACGTCGGGTGATAACAATTAAATAATAAGGCGTTGTTCTAATGTCCTGTGTATAGACTCGTCTGTCGCGTACAAACACCAACAGTTCGTGTGACCAAATCACACGCCGAGGAGACCAGTCGTCCGAGTTACCACCATCTCATTACCGCATGACTTCATATAAAAATACTAAAATCACGATTATAAAATGGGGGGGGGTTGGGGTAGGAGGGTATAAAATACTTTACGACCTATTCTCATATCTACCAAATATACTAAAAAAATTTCATTAAAATCGATTAAGCCGTTTTGGAGGAGTGCGACCACAAACACGGTGACACGAGATATTTATATATTAGATATACATAATCAGATGATGATTGTATATAACAATTATCATCAGGATTTATATATAATTTGAGTACATGTGGATTTTCCAATAATTAAATGAAAAACTCAATTTTACAAAATATCATTTACTTTTATTTTGTATATACGTATTAAGTTTTATTTATTTTATTATCATCATAATTCATCTTGTAATGTGTCTTTTATAAATTATGTTATTATAATATGTAATTTATTAATGAAATTTATTATTACTTAACTACCACTAACTGCTAACCTAAAAATATTAACTAACACATAAATAATAATAATATATATAGGAAAATTGAATATTTATATATAATTGTATATTCAATTAAATATAAACTATTTGAGAAAAATTACTTACTTGAGAGTTTATACACATTATCTAGATTACCAGAACAAAATATTTAATTATAATTTATATATAATCCCATATATATTTATATTATATTATATAATATCAACCTTAGTAAATAATGTTGAAATTACTGGAATTCCAATAACGCCCAATGAGAATGTTACTGTAATCGTAAATACTATTGCTCGAGTGTTAAACTGCCAGTTAAATAGTAACGACGTAATTGATTCATTTCCGGAAAATCACGTAAAAATAATGATGGAAAAATATTTGTGTACCATGTTTCAAAAACAGTTAAAGACTCTTTCAATAATCATGTTAAGTCTCATTACAAAGTTAATAATCCACTCATAGCAAAAAATATTTATCCACAATTTAGTGTTTCCAAAGTATATATAAATGATTAACTTACTCAATACAACAAAAAAATATTATGGCTGACTAATGAAGTAGTGAAACTAATACTAATATCGTTCTCTGAATATAGTACAAGAAAGGTTTTTGGATAGTATAAAAATATACTTGGATGATAATATATATATATATATATATATATATAATATGAATTCGCATATTTTCTATGGCGATATAAATATTAATTTAAATAAACTTGATGTAAATTATGTTAAGTACCAAAATATTCTTAGTTTTTATAGGTTTAAATCTTGCATAAATAACCTAACTAGAGTCAATATTATGAATGGGTCATCGATTTGTATTGTTTATATAAATCTAAAGAATTAATTAATTTATCATCTTTTGATAATATAAAGGGATATGTATATAAAAGTAATATAACTGACCATTATAGTACAATTATGTCTTTGAATAAAATTGAGGTTATTACAAAAATAATATAAATAATGTGGAAATGTGGAAATGAAAAAAAATTTAATATATTTTATTTGACAAATTTAAAAATATTCTTAAAGAAGAAAATTGGTATAAATTATTCTTTTTAACTCATATAAATACTGCACTGAAATTTTCTTCTCTAAAATAAATGAATCTACTTGTATAACGACATATAAAATAATAAAATATAAGAGTTTGTCAAAATCTAAAATTGGATTATTTCGGGCATAGTAACCTCAATAAAATGTAGAGATAATATTTTTAACAAATTAAAAAAATAACCTTTCAACTCGAATCTCAATCTAAAATATAGAAAATATAGAAACTTATTAACAAAAGTTATAAAAGTGCTTGAGATAGGTATTTCTTTGAAAATATTAACAAGGCTAAAGATGATTCTAAAAAATTATGGAATATAATTAATGAATCAATGTATAACAAAGAAAATAATATTAATAAAATAAATATTTCTTCAGTTGTGGATACTAAAAATAAACTAGTTACTGATATTACTGATATTGCTAATGAATTTAAGAATATTTTTGATACAGTTGGTAAAAGTATTGCCAAAAATATTAAAATGAATAACCCTATAATTAATTATAATTAAAATATCAAATTAATATCTAATTCAATTTTTCTAAATTATAGAACTAGGGACGAAAAAAAAGACATACTCTCAGGCAAAGACAATTCCTCTTTTTACACTTCTCAATTGACTAACCCTATTTCAAAACAAATAATAAACTATATACTGGTTTCATTAGGGCATATTTTTAATTTATCACTTTCATCAGGAATTTTCCCAAATTTATTCAAGCATACTTTAAATGTTTCTCTTTTTAAACAAGGTAAAAAAAAATATTTGTTCAAATTACTGTCCAATATAGAATTATATTGTTGTAAAATTATACAACGGATGGTACTCTCTCGCAATTTATACAATATTTATTCAATTATGATAAATAAAAATAATATATACAGTCCACTACAATTATTTACATTTGTGTTTATTTTAAACCGACAAGAGGTATAACAAAAGGTATACATTTAAACAATTACAATGAACTAAATGAATATTAATGAATAAATTACCATAAATAATACGGCGGGCCGTAGCCGACTCATCAAACCAGGCTTGACCCACGACGATACATAATAAACAGTGGCGCCGGAGTAAATTTCGTTAACCGGTTCAATAATCCAAAACTTTACCGTCATAAAGCGACCACTGGCCGCTCACGGTTTCGACGGTTCAATTGCTGGTTGGACATGGCGTTCGGTGCCACTGAAAATTATCCTTAGTGATTTTCCGGCCTCTCAGTTTTTCCAATGGATGATCGATTCACCAACCAGTGACGGCACGTACTTGATGCGAAACGCGTTTTGGTTTTATCTCACCGCAAAATGGATATGGTGTGAAAACTGCAAGTTTGTCGGACACGAAATGATACGCCATGCGTACAATATTAACCACGGACAAAGGGCGAACGTGGCCGGATAGGTAAATCAACTCTACAGACCACGCTTAAATATACAGGTGTAAACAAATGTGATGCTTAAAGCTCAATAAAATTCCGGAGATCGTTAAAAAAAAAACCACATGCTGAATAGGAGTACCATTAAACGTGTTTTAATTATTTAGGTCAAAAGAAGCCCAACGAGGGAATTTAGAGCGTGAAAAAGTTCTAAAAGAGACAAATTTATTTATAGTATTAAGTATGTTCATCATTAAATACAGTAGTTGCACTATTAGTAAGAAAAAAAAATGAAAAAATATTAAACCAATCGAAGAACTTGAAAAATTGATAAACTCCAAATCGGTTTTATTATAATATAGGAGACTGCTATTTTTCAGATCTAGTTGGGAATTTTTTCAAATTTTGGAATTTTGTAGTTGTTTGTTTTAGATTTTATTAGACTCATTATGGAAATGTTCAAATCCAATATTTGTCTCCATACATTCCATTTTACACGGGTTCAATTGAATTCAATCAGTGATCAGTATTTATCTTATTATATGGGACCAATTAGTAAACTAAATGATCTAATATATAATATTGTCAAAAATTTCAAAACACAAAACTTTAAATAAATATTAGCAAAAGATTTGCAATATAACATACTCGGGATGGAAATTAGTACAAATAACATATATTTATAATTTAATATTTAATTAATTATGCATCATTTAGGAAAAATCACTTACCTTGAATTATACTTCTTAAATTATCTAGATTTAACATTAACGAAATAGTTATAATTATAATACATGATATAAATATCGCTATTTGGAACAATAATATGTTGTATATTATTATGATGTGAAATTAATCAGACAATAAAATTAAAATAGATAAATTTTCAATGCATAGATTTCTTACAAAAAAATTAACATAATTCAAATAATACAACACACTCTCACATTTTAAGGTGTTATGTGTTATATGTAAATAATTTAAACTATTAATTTTTTTTAAAAATTTAAATTAATCAATCCATAAATATAAATTTTTTTTTTTTATTTAAAATTTAAAATTAATTATCTATATTCTTATTACTAGTAATCGCAGCCATTAATATAAAATAATAAAAAATAAATATATAAGATAAATAATAATAAGCTCTAATAAAAATGTTACGCAATGTAATGACCGTCAAAAAGAGGATATAAGTCTGGCACGTTTCTAATGTAAAATTACTCAAATTAGTTTAAATAAATTTGCCCAAAATCTCACCCTCGAATTTAATAAAAATAATTTCAAATTGTTAAGTTTAAGATAAAATAGATAACAATTTTTACTTTTTTAACTTGTTTAAAAAGTAAAACTTCTTATGATGTGTACCTGTTCAATAGTTAAAGAACAATGAATCAAAAAAAAAAATGACTTAGGCTCAATTGATAGATAAATAATTAACAAAATTGATGGTAGTAGTAAAATTTAATTTAATTTTACTAGTAATAGCACGGTTGAAATGGGTACAAATTATTCGTCTGCGCGGTTATCGAGTATTGAACAGCGCTCGGTGCTGGGCGACGTTGACAATCGCCCGTCATAACTACACGATCAAAACGCAAATATATAGGAGGGAGAATTCGGTAATAATGCGGCCGCCGGAGAGATACGAATAATCGCCCGACATGCATGTGGACTATGGAACAATACGGAATAATGTGTATATTATGCAAGTGTATTTACCATTGATTATATATTATATAGATTGCTCACGCTGTGTTAAAAATTAGAACGCGGCGAGTGGCGGACGCCACCTTTAAGCGCTGCTCGTTGATGTTAGTTCAGGCGGACCGCACTAAGTATGCGCTAGTAGTCACATTAATATTGATACCCGCGATTACCAGAAACGCATATATTTCAGTCGTG
>JAIPRL010012438.1:0-12044 GCA_025469235.1 Pemphigus obesinymphae | reverse complement strand
TAAATACTAGACCGTCTCGTATATTTCAATTCTCCTGTAATTTTTTACACAGGGAAATCGTGAAATCCAGACCGTCTCGATTGTTATATTTTTCCCTGTAATTTTTTTTTACAGCCAAAATCATAAATACTAGACCGTCTTGTATATTTCAATTCCCCTGTAATTTTTTACACAGGAAAATCTTGAAATCCAGACCGTCTCGATTGTTATATTTTTCCCTGTAATTTTTTTACAACCAAAATCATAAATACTAGACCGTCTCGTATATTTCAATTCCCCTGTAATTTTTTACACAGTGAAATCGTGAAATCTAGACTGTCTCGATTGTTATATTTTTCCCTGTAATTTTTTTACAGCCAAAATCATAAATACTAGACCGTCTCGTATATTTCAATTCCCCTGTAATTTTTTACACAGGGAAATTGTGAAATCCAGACCGTCTCGATTGTTATATTTTTCCCCGTAATTTTTTTTAGAGCCAAAATCATAAATACTAGACCGTCTCTAATATTTCAATCCCTGTAATTTTTTACCCGGGTAAAATCGTGAAATCCAGACCGTCTCGATTGTTATATTTTTCCCTGCATTTTTATCACAGGCTAAATCTTATATAATGTATGGGTTACAGTAATTTCAATACCCTATAATTTTTTAAAAACCATTTTTATAAACCATAGAACAGAAAAGTTTGTCACATATTTTTTTAAGGTTTTTATTTTTATTTTTAATATCATATAATTAAATAAAAAGTATTATTCAATATTATTACGTAGAAAATAGTTTTTACTTAAATACTTTAAATTTGCCTTTTGTTTCACGTAGAATCATAGCCTAATGGTCTAAGGCGTTGGTTTTCAGACTTACGATAATAATAATAGTAATGTAAATTTAATAGGTGTAGGTAGGTAAGTATGTTAGCTTGAATAATCCTCGCCATAGTCAATTAGGCTAAGGTTCTACATTTTTTTTCCCTTTACTAATAAAAAAATATTGTAAATAAACCATAAAGTTCTAGTTTTTTTAATTCGAATAATAATCGCTAGATCGTGCTTAATTTTTCAACCACACGAGTAGATAAATACTTATACTTTTTTATATCAATTTTACTTAACAGAGATGATAAATCATTTTATTCAATATAGTGACTCTGAGCAAAATTTTGTATAATAATATTTAATATTACCATAAAAAATAATGACCTTTCTCCTTTAAGTAGCAAATTTAAAAAAACATCAATTACCATAATGACTATTTATTTATTATATTGTATATGTCTGGCATTTATAAAATACTGCATATACCAAAAAATGTTAATTTTTTTTTTATGGTTAAGCAAACTACTGGAAAAATAAAAAATTACCTCTCAAAAGCACCACCTAGAACCAATTTTGGGTCGTAAATATACAAGCTCCAACATTCATACTTGACCCCCTTCATTTTATGAAACTGTTAGTTTGTATGAAACATACTCAAAACCAATTGATTTTTTTCTTTTAAATATTATAAAATACAAATTGTTTAACTTTAACTAATAAATAAATATATATGTGTTCCTCAATTTCTCATTCTCCTGCATCCTCCTCTTTAACACCCAACCATAACTTATTATTCTTTATTATATCTCCCACATATTTTTTATTTCTTTCTCTTCCTCTCTTACCTTCAACATATATAATTACCTCCTATTAACAAGTCCTTAATAATCTCGATCTATTTTTCCCCATTATGTCTACAATTGGTGCGACTCTTATATTACCCTTTATATATTCATTTCTTTCTTTTCCCTCACTAATCACTCAAATCATCCAACTTAACATTATCATCTCTGTCATACGCATACTCTGTTTTATATTCTAAAACTGGTGTGCCTACTCCTACTCTTACCACAAAATCCTATTTGATAATATTGATGTGATAAAAAAAAACTTTTTATTGTCCTTTGGAAACGCCGTAAGTAATTCATAAAGTATGATTTAAACATAAATGTAAAATTATTTTATATTCATTTTGCATTTTATTTACCACATTAAGCCCATTTAATACATTTAATCCTTATACAAATCAAAAATAACTTTGTACAGCAAAAGCATAATTTACTACACCATTGAGCAATGGTTTAATCGTTCATACATAAGGTGTAAATTTGACGTTTTTTTTTCCGTATTTAATATATTTCATTATCTTTGTTTTTTCAGCATTAAAATACTACAATATATAAACATATACATTTAGTTCTTTCAATGAAAAATCAGTGAATATAAATTTAAAACTAAATGAAAACTCAATATTCAACAAATATTGAATATGAGAGTATTAATGTTTATTCGATATTTTATAAATAATTTCATGTTACTTGGGAAGTGTGCTTAAGGTATATTATTATAATACCTGAATAGACCATAGATATTATTATGTATTAAACAAGTAAACAAAGGTGGGCATTAATTACTTAATGTTAATGAACGTTAAAAAATAAATTTTTAACTTGATTAAATAATTTGTTCATTAACAAATTGTCATCATCTATTTAAAATATTATTAGCTTAACATAAATTTTAATCCACTAATTTTATAACTATTCAGTTAAGTTAACATGTAAAAGATAAAATTATTGCTAGTCTGTAATTTAATATTTGTACAATATTCAGTCATTTATAAATGACCAGATATTGTTTATTTTTATTATTTCTTCAATCAATTTACGACAATCGACGTTCTTTACGTTATAGTTATATTGTTTGATACTATTTATTATTTATCTTTTATACTATTTGATTTTAGAATCAAAACTTGAATATGCAGTTATTATCGATGCAGGAAGTACTGGTTCTAGAGTATCAACATTTTGCTTTAAGAAAACACCAAGTAAAAAAATATGTTTTTTATTTTTAAACTATATATATTTTTTTTTTTCAAGAGAAAAATAATTTAAAATATACCCTATGTGCACCGATGCGATATTAACATCTATGCGATTGCATTTTAAAATCTCAAATGTGACATCGCATAAATACATCTATGCGACGTTTAATAAATGTTTAAAAAAAATAGTTATTATAGTATTATCCTTGCGATGATACAAAAAGATATCCATGCGACATCGATTTGTAATAATAAATAGACATAATATATGTGTTTATAACATCTACGCGATCGTATTTTAAAATCTCAAATGTGACGTCCCATAATATCTTCTATGTGACATTCAATAGATATTTTAAAACTAGTTATTATATATACATATTATTTTAGTTATTACGTACTATCTCTGCGATGACACAAAGATTTCTATGTTACTTCATACTTGGATACTATACCACAGATAGGTACATTATAACAATAGTTTTCGTTTTCGCTCTTTAAGTTAACTTCGAAAATTTTGTTAATTTTTTTGTGTCCTAATTGTTTTTTATCCAGTTATTGTTTAATTAGGTACCTATAGTACCTATGAATATTAGGTACTTATAATATGACCATACATATTTATTTGTGTAAAAGGTGGAAAACTACACAATTCTACCAGATAATCAATTGTTATTAGACCTTAGACCGTTTAATTGATAAATGATAATGTTCTGCGTGGTCCCACTGAGCGTAATAGTTTCTTTCAAGTTCGAATTGCGTTATTGTCGTAACCATGTTCGTATATTATGAATAAAAGTTTCAATTTGATTATATATATATATATATGTACCTATATTGATTCAAATATAAAAATGTTTGACAACAAAGCAATTATATTATTCAGGTGTTAAATGAAGAGTTATATTTTAGCTCTTTTTTATTCAGTTTGTTTTTCTCATATAACGCATAAATAACATATGCGGCTTCAGTGTTATCCGCCGACACTTCTATTTTTTTTTCAAAAGTAACGAAAAGACACAATATGGCAGTCGTCCACAATGGATGGTCACAAGCCACAACAGTACTATTATACTATATATTAGTATATAATAAAATACAAATTATATCATAAATGTATTATTATTATTTATTATTTTATAAATGTTTTATATTTAATAGAACACACATTGATCAATTTATGCATTAATGTAAATTTTACGAACGGAAATATTAGTTTCACAGCTTGAACATTGCTTACGAAAACATTTAAATGCTTTATTTATTTGCTAGTTTTCTATCTGATGAGGTAGCCCAGTCAGGAAGGCGTAGGTTTCTAAATGTTAGGTTTAGGTAGGTAGGTAGTTCGAAACCGGAAATCGCTATAAAAATGTGTGAGGTAAGTACGTACATAATTTTGCGGGCGAGTCACAATAGACGGTGGCCGCCGCCTCTCCCGACATTTTTTTTTCTTTTATAATCTTTCATTTTGTGCACTCTATGCAATCTCTATGAGCCAAAACTATAAAAAGCTATACGACTGCCTATGGAAGTTACAATGCGATGAACCATAGAACACTGATTTGCGATGTCACATACAGTAACTTCACGGGTAGGGATATTAACGGTGCCTGTAACATCTCAGAGATGTACATAGACACTAAATTACAACTTCGCATGTCACAACATAACAACTATGTGATATCTCTGAGATTAATAATTGCACACAGGGATCGATGGTAGAAGCAGAAGCGACAGAGGCTAGTTGTTCAACTATCATTATTTGTTGTAATATTTGTTGTTTGTTTATGTGGCTATAATGTGCAATCAGTTCCCACCTGGTAGAAATCATAAACATAAAAATGTTTATAACCGAGAAAATAATGTGTTAAAACATACGTGATAATGAATATAAAAAAGGGCACATTATGAGAAGATAGGAAGAAGAGAACCCCATATCCAACATCTCTAGTAACAACTATCTGTTATATCTACTGCGTTAACTTTTTGTGAATGCAACAAAATGTACACCACACTTATATATTATAATAACCTCAGTTTTATTTCTATTACATTGATCGGCGTCGAGGCTTTATAACCTGAAGAATAGGTTTAGTTTTATCATTGCGTAACAATATAGTAAGTATTGTTTTTCAGTTTTATTGAAATGTAAGTTTATTTTGTGTGACTAGTAATTCTTAGACCATAAAATTGATTCTAAATATTTTAAATCTTCTATTCTTTCAAATTCCAGTTCTTCTGCTTCTTTTGGATCTTCTAAATCATTCTCATGACAATAAAAAAACAAAATGGATTGGTTACTTCTGTCATTATCATTGTTTGTTTCCGAACTGATAATAAAGTGAACTAAATTTTTTTTTTTTCCATGTATACCACTTATGTTATCGAAAGGATATAGCAATGCATAAAAAGAGGTAAACTAAAACAAATCCACAATGTTATCCACAATTTATTGAAATGGTTGTTAAATGATAACACAAAATCAATATATTTGTGTAAATAAATACGGTTAGGTAGAATAATGTGAATAGCTATTATTGGTTTTTGTATTCGTCTTTCAAGGTTTAAATAACGATTCAAGGATATTTTTTAGTTGATAAAAATGAGAAATTCGTAAATATGTTATTTTTAAACAAAAATATCGTGATGGTATTGACACAATTTTTTAATTAGGTACTTCTAAATTGTTGGATTTTCATTTTTTTTCTTTTTAATTATAAAAATTGCCTCTACAAGCCCGTGTGTCGTGGTTTCTCTAAGACGACATCGTATGTTTGGTTTTAAATTAGGTCTCTGAGGGCGAGTTTTATACACTAAAAAGACCTATTTTTTTATTAACCATAACAATTCATTGAATAGTACTACAAAGATTTTAAAAACTGATTAAAATTTGTTAACAACTTTTTACTTTTTAAATTTTTTTTCGTATTTATTACTTAAAATTGGAAATTAATAAATATTTGTCGACTAAATATTAGAATATTGGATACAAATATTTTAAAAGTAAAAAAGTTGATTAAAAATAAATTTGTTGATAAATTTAAATCTCTTTTACAAAAACAAATGAGATTATATGATAAATCGCTACAATGGACAAAACACGGAGACTTTTAAGCAACATTTCAAAAAAATTATCGACGATCATTTACACGCTTGTGTTGCCGCGTACGTTATCTGGTTGTGGGTAATGGAGTTTACATACACTAACATTAATTTACGCACTCGCACAAATTTTTGATATTTTCGTATTATTTAAAAATTTCCTATAAAAACCCCTTAATGTTAGCTCACAGAGAGCCACCTTAAGGAGTTCTGTAAAGGAATTTTAAAGAAAAATGGAAATTTTAAAGAATAAAAAGTATTTAAATACATTTTATATGTAAATTGTATTAGGTCACTATCATTTTTAATTGTCATGATTATTTATGTATTTATAAAAAATTGAGAAAATATTACTTTTGCATTTGTAATTTAAATCGATTTAAGGATATCGTAGAAAGATAACATAAGCAATTAATTATAGAGAACAAAATTATCTTTTGATTTACGTATCCGATTTTTATAAGTGCATTTTTCCACGTTTTTTGAGTTGTTAACTATTAATTAAAAAAAAAAAAAAGGTACGTAGTGCGTTAGATAATGTTATGAGCTATAATTTGTTATTTGTTTCGTATTTCCCACATGTTTTTAAGTTGATAAAAATGAATAATGCTAATGCAAGTTTTTCATTGAAAATGTATAGTTACGACGTCCTATTATTAAGTGCATGTCACTGATATATCTATATTATACCTAGGTTTTATTTATTGTCAATGGCGTATTATGTACTCTTATGCAGCGTTGCACAAACGATCAATAACAAGATATCGAATTGTGAACTTCAAAATCGAATCAATAAAATATTGATCTGTATCACAAACAATCTTTACCTTTTATCGATTTGATAAATATGTCGTAATCGGTTCGATAAATTGTAGACCTGATTTTGGGTCTACTAACTTAATTGGTTTATCACATTTTTTAATTTTGATAAAATAAATATGTAGCATGTTGTTTAGAATTTTAATTAAATTTATTTTTTATTTAATTAAACTGACAATATTAATTATGTTAGCATATCATCTTCATCTTCTAATATCACTTTTATACACTATTATCGTAATTACCGGTAACATTACCATTGTTAATGCACAAACATTTGTGGTTAATGTCTTCACTATATGAATGTTTAAGCAACAGTCCACTACTTCATTTACTGGATAAAGATATTTATCAGATCGTTTGTCAAACCGATAACATATACTATGTTAAACTGTTTTTATAGATTGTTTGTGCAACCTCGCGTTAAAGTATTAATTTTTGTGGAATAAGCAATAAATAATATTTTATTTTTACACGATAAATATTATTATTATATTAAAAATACTTGATATTATTTTCGATTATAATTACGTATAATGGAATTAACGAAACAGATTTTATATTTTTTTTTTTAAATAATCATATAAACAAGATATAGTATCTACAAATTTCTTTCGTCATTTAAAACATAGAAATCAATTACATATATTATTTACGATTTACAAATATCGAAGCGGATACAATTATTGTGTCTACGACCTGCAGCTCAGGGGGTTCCCAGACACCCTCCACCCCAGAATACCCCCATGCACACACCACGTTGTTATGTGGATATACCGAAGGAGATATTGGTTTATTATATTTATTTCCAAGTTTTCGGATAAGAGATTTGGAGATATCGGTCGATTGACCCGAGTCAAGAAAACGTAACGGAAACTAAGCGAACAGCAAGCGGGATTTTTTTATATATATATTTATTTCTTCTATGAAAGTTTAGTTTTATTTTATAACGATATTATCGTCGCAACCCTCTGCAGGCTGAAATTAGATTATTAAAAAGAGTAAAAACGTAGCGATTCTCCTTCATGGAATAACAGTAGGGATGTAGAGGAGACATCGATCAAAATGTCTATGTGAACGGGGGAGAGAGAGAGAGAGAGAGAGAGAGAGAGAGAGAGAGAGAGAGAGAGAAACGAGACCCAAAAAGAAGTTCCTGCAGGATCACAGGACGGGGTAGGACATTGTAGTGTTAAAGTGTGTGTGTGTATATATATATAGGGGTAGTTTTCACAGAAGCGAACTAAAATGGTGAAAAACGTTTATATTTACGATAAAGTATAAGAGATGTAGACATTTTGAGCTACAAAACTTGCGTATATATATATATATATATATAAGGTATTCGTTAATAAAGTTCAAACTGGGTTTTCTTCCCGTGCACATTGAATTCTATACTAAGTGTTATTCGCCTTTCACCGAAGTGTACGCTATTTTTAATTAACGGAAACCGTGACTTACGCCGGGTCACAAATTTTGACGACGAAATATTATTTACTATTGTTGTATTATAGTTGTTTTTTTCAACTAAACCTCATTTATTTTATTATTATTTATTTGTCCCACGCCTTTTTAATCTTTCATTTTTTGAATTTTTGAAATGAAAATGCTTTTTTAAAAAAAGTTTCTAATTGATTCTTTCATTTAGAACAATATACCTAGGTAACAAGTTTTAAGTTTTTTTGATTTGGCTTCGTCGGTTGTATAAAAATAACGTTTTTAAGCATAGTATCTATTTAAAAATAAAGGAGATATAGGTTCTGATTCAAGTTCCGGTTTTTATATTTTACATATTTTTTTTTTTGTAGAATCTAATCTCAGGTTAAATTAAAACATTATACAGGCAATAACCTTAAATGACAAATAATGGTTTGGGTTCCCTTAGTTTTTAAATAATATACATTTTGAGTTATGGTTCGGATTCCAGTACTTACATCAGTCTTAGCGTAGCAATCAATATTATTTACCTATATCTATCATGTATGTTAACTATATCTTAAAAATTAAAATGACATGCTTACACAAACGTTTTTATGCTTTTACAAAATTGAATCGTAACAAGTCCATCGTTTATTATTATGAAAGTAATACATTTCTAAACTTATGACGTCTATGTTCCCGGTTTCTAAACTACAAAATTGTAATAAATTTATAAAATGTATAAAACTGTATTTCTTAAGAAATATTAATTCCATACAATATTTTAAAACCATTTTCTTAACCTAATATACTTATGTATGGACCAGGGGCGTAATTACGGGGGTGATATGGGGAATAAATCCCCCTCCCCATATGCTGTATTTATGTATTTATATTTTGTTGTTTCTTATCTTAATTTTAAGTTTAAATACAAATTTATATATTATTACGAACTAATAATAAAACTATAACAATTTTAAAACTTGATTAGTAAGTTATCACTATAATTGATTTTTTAAATAATAATATATTATTTATTGTTTTATAGCGATCACGCAGGTAGATAAATTATAAAGTATTATTTGATATCCCCTTCCCCCCTATAAGACATTCTGAATTACGCCACTGGTATGGACACATAAAACGAGTCAGACGGACATACGAACATTAGAAAAACAATCTTATAGAATGTAGGTACTCCTTGTTCATGAATGTAAATTGTTCAAGTCGTTCTATCAACAATATTTCTAGCAACTGTGTATATTAATATGTAGTAACCGTAACAACTAATGGATAGGATGGACAGGCAGACGGACACAAGAAGGGGGATATATGGTGTCTAAACTTGTGTTTATAATCTTGAAATTGTGATAACTTAATGTTTTTTTAAGATTTTTGATCTACATACTTATATAATATATATTAACATAATATTATGATTGATTCTTTATAAGGCATTATAACCCTATGTGCATATATATTAACGTCTATGCAATTGCATTTTAAAATCTCAATTATTGTGACGTTATATAAAAACTTCTATGTAATATTAAATAGATGTTTTGAAAAAATAGTTATCATAGTATCATCGTGGTGCTGACACAAATAGATATCCATGCCGCATTGATTTGTAATAATACATAGAAATAATCTATGTGCAAATATGTGTTTCTAACATCTATACGATGGTATTTAAAATCTCAATTGTAACTTTCCGTAATCACTTTTATGTGATATCCAATAAATTTTATAAAGAAATATTTTTTGTTGCACAGTAAATACATTATTCTTACAATGAACCTATTGGATATTATAATAATATCTTTCGAATGCGTGGCATACCTACGCGATTGCTTTAGGTAGGTATAGGTGTGAGATACATTCTCAAATGTTATATTGACTTGTAGGTACAAAAGAAAAATTCACTTGACTTAAGTTTATAAGTTTTTTTTTTAACTTAATTTAATTGTTCAGAAAAAAATAATAATTAACTTTAAACTTTTTACTATTTTTTTCTATTAACATAACTTAACTGAGTTGAAAAAAACATTAACTTGCCCAGCATTGATAACAACTATATGATATCACTGAGATTAATATTTGTATACAGGGAGTATCTATACTATATAATATTATACAATTTTTAAATTGTGAAAAGTTTATTAGTTTAAAGTAAAAATGTCATATAGTAAATTGAAAACCATATAATATATATTTCAAGAATTACTTTAAGAATTCTTTATAGAATTTAAAATTTCAAGTCTATTGTAGTCAGTGTTGAAGCTAGATATAAGTACTATTTTTATCTAGATAAAGATAAAGATGATTAATGTAAAATTTACCTAAAATAAATCTAGATAAAAGATAAATATATTTTATCTACATAAAAAATGAATTTTTTTTTTTTAATAATTGATTATTAGTTTAAATATATGTATAATATATTACACACACTTTACATTTTATTTATAGACTTAAATGAAAAATATATTGAAATAATATAACCAAATTTAACAAAATACCATTTAACATTTTATAATAATATTATTTTTTTATTTAAACATTTCTAAATTACAAATATTAAAATATTTTATGGTAGTAACAATTTTTATTACAGCTGTACGTATACCTAAAATATAATAATTAATAATAACAATAATAATAGGTAGCATAATTTTTTTTTAAGGGTGCACTTCGCTTGTTGTTGTCAGTAGTATTGTATTCGAGAAAAAAACGAATTTGAGCGGAGCTTCATTGTACTATACGTACGTACGTAACTATTAATGTTAATGATGTTATTCAGTTATTCTTGAATTAAAAAAATGTAATTACATAAAAAATTATATATACATACATAGATACATTTATTTAGATAATACAATTATTTATCTTAGATTGTACTACAGGTATCTTGATAAGATAAAAGTTAAAGACATTTTTATTTAGATAAATTTATCCAGATAAATCTCAACACTAATGGTAGTTACGTCTAGAGCGAATGCGTGAGAGGGGGTGTTCAAACCTCTTCCAAAATTCAACTAATAATAAATTAATATAATCGACTAGATTATAAAAATACTTTATGTAGGTACCTAAAGTCAAAAATTCTTACAAGATTAAAAACTGAACCAAAACAAAGTAAACCGTAGGGTTATAGTACTAACGAATTAAGATGTTATTTTACCTTTAAATTGTATATAAATATATAAAATACAGGTTACATGGTTGTCTATATATTTTGAATTTTGAATTAAAGTTTTTAGTTGGGTATTAACGATTATTGTAAAATTATTAAATACCAAAAACTGGTTTTAAAATTTCTCAAAAGTTAAAATGAATTATAAAAACAATTAGGTACCTAACCAAAGTTAACTTCAATTATAATCAAATTGCTGTTACCTACATTACATTTAATTACTAATTAACATAACTAATTACACATATTTATTATCAATTTAAATTAAAATTGATTGTGTTACTTAATTTATAATAAATAATATTAATACCTACATAATTTAACACATTTACCAACATGAATTTCAATGCCTAAAAATAATATTTAAACATACATATTACAGGTAGTATAGGTATATTTCTTAATTTTGAGAACTATTTTGTCTGTCTAGAATTTTATAAAATAATTTATTATAAAATTTTTATCTAAAATATATTATGATTAATAATATATCGTTTATATTTATTTTTATTTTTTTTTTATTTTATTTATTTATTTATTTATTTATTTATTGCAACAAACATAAATAATACAAGAAAATATACATAAATACCAAGTAACTTATTGCAGCACCCCCTAAAAGCAAAGCTTGTGCTGGGGAAGCGAGTTC
>JAIPRL010012436.1:0-12045 GCA_025469235.1 Pemphigus obesinymphae | reverse complement strand
TTGCACATAATACGTTTTCCAGTGTAATTCAAAGCCACAACAGGCTAATGAATCATTGTATTTGAAGCCTATAATTTAATAAAAAAAAAAAAAAAAAAATAATACAATAATAAATAAATATACAAGAATACATACATATACGTATCTAATCATTATTAAAAAAAAAATTAAATTGAAAAATGGCTCTGACACAGGACTAAATTAATTAATTAGTAATTTAAAAGTACTTTAAAATGTATTTAAATTGTTATTTATTTATTTTTTTTTTGTTTTTCTTAAAATATCCTTTAAAGAACTCTTTAAAAATAGAACGTTAGGTATCTTAATTTTATTAACAAGCCTAATAACATTATATAGTGTTTTAATAATTATAATAGTAATGAATAAAGGTCTACTTACTAAAATATACGTATGATGAAATATACAATTTTACTAATAAATAAAAATATATTATGATCAATGAATATTATATTATAATATTGTATGTTATTCATAGAGAAAGTAATTGCAAGTGCTGAACTTGTTGTGAAATATGAACATAAATGTTCATTAAATTATTTTACTTTAGTTAGGTTTTCGTTTCAGTATAGGTATAATAACACACATAATATATTGTACTACATAAGTACCAGATTAACGAATAATATTTAAAAATAAGACCATCCTAAATCATTTATAATGATTTTATGGATATTTTCTTAAACAATATTATAGAGGTGACATAAGTTCACCAAACGATTTACAATTAATATAGTATAAATACAAATATTTAGACACATAAAATCATTCAAAATAGAAAATAAAACAAAAGGAAGCTGTCATTTTAGACGCTGTGGTCGTGCGTCATAACAACAAAGAATGTATATACAATATGTCGCACGACCTGCCTTCTGTAATAGAAAGTTCACTTAAACAATTTTATTTTACCTATCTTATTATATCAGATATTAAAAAGGCATATATATTTTTAACGCTAAAGATTGAAACACTTTAAAATCTTAAATTCAAAACATGGAAACATTTTAACCTTTTTTTTTTATTATCCCGTAACCGAAACCCAGAAAAACGTGGATATTGATTTTAAATACTAAACTTGAACCCAAAAAAATTCAAAACTAACAAATAATAATGTTCTAAAAATATTACAAATCATTAGGTATAGTGTTCAGTACCCGGAGGTAAATTATTATTTTTTTTTTTTGCAATATTTTACCATTTATTTGATCTCCATTAATGTACCTGAAATATATTGGAACGTTGACTTGATGTTGCATAGATGTCACAATAAAACGTCGCATGTTCCAATATAAAGTATTATATATCTATTGAATGACGGCATTGCGGGACATTTGCAGTAATATAGATGTTAATAGTAACACAGATTGGAATATTACACGTTTCATGTAAACCTCTATGTAATGTTTTCGGGACTGCTTATTGCACAGTGGGTGTAATCTATTGTGTTGTCTATTTGATTGTAATTTTATACTAAAATTGTAAATTTGCCGAAAAAATGTAAAGGTAATTTAAGTATCAAGTGGAATGCTTTTAAAAAAGGCTCAAATACAATTAGAGATATGTACTACTACTTTTGCAATACTCTGAACAAATATTTTATATTTATTTTAACTTTCAAATTTTTAGTTACAATTTTTTTGGAAATTTATTCAACTATAAACTCTAAATTTGTAATATAACGAGTGCCCTAAGCAAATAATTTTTGTGTTTCGTGTGATGGAACGAAATTTTCTTAAAAGACTCAAATCGAAATTATTGTGGCATCACATTATGGTCGTTCTTGTGTACTAAAGATGATAATATCGTTATTAAAATACACATTTGCGTAATAAAAGTGATTCGCTTTTATTTTTATTCTTATTTTTCTCTTTCCAATTTATAGATAAGTTTTCATCAAAAATTCTTACTCTAATTTGTGGTTTGCCTTCCTTGTTATTTTCCATCAAATTGCATCATTAGTCCATCACTAATTGTCATCTATATTCCAATTGCAATTTTCCAAAATGATTTTATTCCTCCTACAACCTTTTATATTTTTGTTATGAAATTATCAATAAATGGGATCTATAATTTATATACACTTATCCTATTATTTTCAACATACTTTATATATACATATATATATTTAAATAATTTTTAATAAAGTTTTATAACTAAAACTTTGGAATTTGTAAAGGAGTAACCCAGGAAAAGATTACTATAGGATCAACATTTGAGGTATGGATGTCATGATGACTTACTTCGGCGTTATTGCAGTTATATGTTAATCTCGCAGCATATCATGTTTTTGATGATTATGTAATAACTTTATCGTAACGTCTGCAAAACTTTCAATCAAAAAATATTATAATATAAATACATTTTCACAGAAATTAATTAAATTTATATCCATCTATATAGAAACGTCAATTTCATGCTGGTTGATGATAATAAACGAATTAAATGTTATTACCGATTTGATATATTTTCAGTAAATATTTAACCCTTTATCCATAAAGTAATAATAATAATAATTATTATTATTATACATAACCTACAATTTTATTTATCATTATACTTATAGTTCTTAGTTATTACATTAAAATATCACTAATGTGCTTAAAATACGGACCCCTACACCAAGAGATTATAAATAAACAATTCAGATAAGATATCCATTGTATAACTTCCTTTATATTATTATATTATTATAAATTATATTTTTATATTTTATACTTTATATATTATATTATTGTTTCATGGCTGAACATTTCATAAAATATAAGCTACAATTATGTACCTATTTAGAGTAAATATATAAAATATTATTCATATATTGAATCCGCATATTTTTATCATTGTAAATTAAAACGTTTGAACTACAATTATATTAAATTTCAACTAAAATAATTTTAATGCTAAGTTTGGTAATTATTTTAAATATCAAGTTCACATATGTTGTGTAATGTATTGTTATAATTGAGAAAAATTAAAAAAAAAAAAATATAGGGGTGGATGCAATTATTGGTCACTTATTGGATAGAATACTCTTAGTAAATGTATTGCATTCGAAATAAATGATTCTGAGAGCAGCTTTAGTGTACTATACATAACTATTAATACTAATGATGTTGTTCGATATGTTTAATATTATATCAAAAGAGTAATCATAGAAAACAATGTTATTTCGTGTGACTTTCTCTATACTATAAAATAAAATATTTATTTAAAATAGCTTAATCTAATTTAAGTACATAACTGTGACTGTCAAATATATATTTAGTATATTTTGCTTAAAGTTTAGTTACTATTTTGGTTTTTGAAAATTAGGTAACAAAATAATGTAAGAATTCATTTATTTAATTATTGTATTTTAAAATCCTCTATATAATAGTAAGATAATTAAAGAATCCCTTGAATAGTAAAATTAAATTAAAATAATAATCATATTGTAGCTGTACTAATTTTACCGCGAACGGAAGACTCGTGTTAAGTGCGGAGTGAGACGACCAAAAAGCCATGGGAGAGGGGAGAGATGATTGTTTTTTATAATTAGCATAACAAAGACATGAATGTGAAATCGATCAGATATCCAATCAGATGGCCTTGATAAACATTATCTGTTAAGGCGGAATGATTTGAGAATGTTGACTAGTTGGATGGAAACTTCTAAGAAAATCGGTATGAAGTTTAGCTGGGGTGCCAAACTTTATTGAATGCCATTTTTGGCGTCAAGGAGGAATGATAATATTTTTCTATTTTTCTACAAAGGGTTTTTGCCGAAATTATGTTGCCTAAGTCATTGACCAGTTGGAGGGTGTGCTGTGGTAATGTCTAAAGCTAAATTGTTTAGGACAGATTAATGGGGCGGAGAAGATATTAATTTTGGCGATTAGAAAGAGTTCGAATACCTTACTAAGTATCTTAAGTAGGGGGATAGAGCGGTTATTTGAAGATGATATGGGATATTTATCATGTTTGGGGATCATGACTATAGCGGTTTTTTTTGTAAAACTCCAAGAAGAATGCTAAGCAAACACAATCGTTTAGGATTAGATAGATATGGAGGGTCATGTGCTTGATGTAGTGTTTCAGAGCAGTGTTAGAGAGAGGTCAGGGCAAGGGGAGCTTCTGTTTTGGAGTTTGCGAATGGTGTCTTAGAGTTCGAAATGTGAGAAAAAATTGTTTTTTGGTGATTGTTTAATAAGTTGTGGTTGGAAAGGATATTATAAATGAAAACATCAAACGGGAGGAATTATTTTAGAGATTTGAATTCATCTTGCATGGTATCTGTGGATAATTCGGCTTTAACAATGAGATCGTGGATTAGAGAATCGTTGATGGATTTAAAGGGGGTTAGAAATATGAGGTTTCCAAAGGAGGTATCTGTTAATTTGACAAAATATGTAGCGAAAGTTTGTGTTGGATTGGGCAAATCCAAAAGGTGGATCTAGTCGTTCTCTCGGTGAGAGTTGAGAAGATTACGAACAAGTAGGATTTAGGCAATTAATAGAGTCTTTGTGATTTTATTGAGGATTATTTGCCATTGGGAACAAAGCATCTCTTCAGGAAGATCTAGTGGAGAATGTTTTGGAGAAGATTTTGTTTGGGATTGGGAGGGATGAAGACAAATGTACAGTTGGAAATTGCGGTGGAAATGGTTTCAGAAAGTTTGAAGATTTCTGATTCCATTGATTAGAAAAAGAAAGTGATTGGAAGAGGTAAAGAGGTGGGGTTAGTCAAGTGAATGCCATAGATGTTCGCACACTTTGGGTTTATCTCCAGGGGTTTGGCACAATCCTTTTTCAAAAGGGGATCCGGAGAACTATACACAGCAAGGAGCGTAGTCATAGTATATGATTGAGTGTCTGAACCATTGACAATCAAAATATTTAGGTGATGTAAGGAGGTTTTTTGAACCTATAAGACTCAACTTTGACAGATATTTAAAAAAGAGAAGTCTCACGAAAAATATTCTTGTCATTGGGAGTGAATGAATACTTATCTAGGCCAGGAGCCTTGCGTGTGAGAGATGGTCTCAAACGAAGTTGGAAGTTGCGCTATAAAATCACTGAACGTGTATCAAAATGCTTTTTGTCTGGACGAGTGATCTATACGGAATAGATCTCGGTTGGACATATGTCCGTTATATATATATATATATATAATATAAATAATGGATATATCTCCACTGCCACTGCCGTACCAAGTTAAGATAGTGGGTTTTATTTGGGCATATTTCCCGGTTTCTTCGTTCGTTTTTGGCTAATTGGGTCTTGTAGAAGAGTGATGTCCCTGAAAAGAAGATGTATTCTCGAGTCAATTGAATGAAAACGGGAAGCCTACAGAACCTTTTGGAAAACATACTTTGTGAACTATCACCACACCATAATAATACTTTATATAGAAGCACGATCAAGCAAAGTTTCAACACCAAAATCTCTCCGAACAATAAACTGAACTAAATTAGAAAATGAAGTCAAGGACTCCACC
Source organism: Pemphigus obesinymphae (assembly GCA_025469235.1). Taxonomy (NCBI): domain Eukaryota; kingdom Metazoa; phylum Arthropoda; class Insecta; order Hemiptera; family Aphididae; genus Pemphigus; species Pemphigus obesinymphae. Next base: position 6,555 of record JAIPRL010012436.1, on the reverse strand, counting down.
TAGATTAACACCAAACTCCAAACCAATGAATAAATGTTGAAATATATAAATGACACATAATAATTCATAAATAAATGAACCAAAGATGATGAATTATATAAACTCACCAAAACCATCTCACAAGCGTTAAAAAACTGCTTAGCCTTATACCAGCCAGTTTACAAAAAACCTCTACTAACTATTCAAGTGAAAATAAGTTACAAGGAAAGGCTAAGATTGTTATGGCAGAGAACGAGAAATCTAGCTGCCAAAACTACTCTAAACCACAAAAAATTCACTTAAGAAATTTCCTTCATTCTCATCAAGAGTAATACTTTACCAACTTTCTCAATGCAGTCGCACCCAGCCAAGCAGAAATGTCAATACTCTTCATTCTTAATGACAAGCTTCTAAGCAAAAAGCAGCCTGAACACTCTATAATTGATACTTCAGTCCAAACACAATACACACCAGCGCCACACTTTCAGAACCAGTCATTGGAGGAAACAGTAAATAGTTACAAACAGTAGAAAATCACTACAAAACCACACTGGCCAGCAGCGTGAAAAAACAGTATTATTTTCTCCTGGAGAAACATAGAATAAGATCCGTAAGCTCCCAAGAAATAAGGTTCTGGGGCCAGACGGAATCACAAATAGTGTGCTCAAACGATGAGACAAGAAAACAATCATCCAACTAACCAACCACTACAATGAACGCGTCAGAACGGAGTACTTCCCCCAAGCCTGGAAAACAGCAGAAATGATTATGATTCCCAAATCAGGAAAGGATCTCATGAACCCTATAAACTACAAGCTAATATCACTGTTGAATACGATGTCAAAAGTATTAGAATCACATCTACTCTACCGACTCGACCTGTCGACCACAACGCGATTGGAACAACATGGATTTAGAACCTATCACCGCAACACAACACGACTGGTAAACGTCATTGATAACATTATGAACGACTACAACATAAGGCTCAGAACAGCAGCCTTACTGAAATATTCAGAAAGTATTTGAAAAAGTGATACAACGAACTACTACACAAGTTAATGAAAATGTTAACCCCTTATCAGCTGAGGAATAAAATACAATCATTTCTGGCTAAACGAAACTTCTTCGTAAAAATTGGTGATAGTGTCTCATTAAAAGAACGATAAGTTCAGGCGTATCCCAAAGCTCATGCTTGTGCCCTCAACTATTCTCAATATTAATTAATGACATGCCTCAACATCCAAATACTTAGAACGCCTTCTTTGCAGAAGACACGCTGATATACTCAACAGGCAAAAAAACAATGCCACGGTCAAAAGCCTACACCTAAACATTTTGAACCATATTTGAAAGATTGGATGAATTCCATCAATACAACGAAAACAAAATTATCATGTTGACAAATAAATCGACATGAGACAACCCCTAGATAAAACTCCGAAAGCTGAAAATCAAATGGTTGTACTTGATAAAATATTCATTAACAATAATCAATGCATATATATATATAAAAAAAAAAGAAGCAAAAGCTTGGTATAGAGAAAATTCGACACAAAAAAATCAAATCATCTTCCCTTTCGCGCCACAAGTTATTATTACCATTATCTCCATTATCAATGTATTACATTGTAGTTATACTATGAAATTTTAGTTGCATGCTATAATAAGGAGCACTTGCCTGAACTACTGAACATAGTTCAATCACTTAAATATCCATACAAAAACATAGTATTAGTTTTTTTTTAAATTTTATTTTAAACGAATCGTTTCCTTCTATAGCTCTATATTTTTTTTTTCCAGTATAGACTACGTGATAGTTATCTAAGTAGGTTTTAGTTTTCGGCCCTATCTCATAACATTATGTTTAATTTATTACATTTATCTTGAAACCCGTATTAACCGTTTATAATATTAATTTATTTTTTCTTTGATAATTATCACTATTGATTTAATAGCTTAATATAATATAATTGTGTATTTATTGAAGCATATTTAATATAGTTATTGTTATTCTAGTTATTGTCTCTTTTTGTGAAAAACGCAATTTTTAAATTAAAGTAATGACAATTTACAAATATCAATTTTTATTATTTTTATTTATATTTATTATAAAATATATGTATTTATTGCCCAAATTGACAGCAGTATGATTTAAAAAAAATACGCCGAAACAAAAGACTGAAGAAATATTTTTACTACTAAATATTTTTGATGATAATAGATTGATGACAGGTGTTGTACAAACTAATATAACAAAGAAATTATGTACCTATATCTCATTGTTTCATATATCGCGTAATCAAAAAAATAAGGGAATCTAGTTTGTAAAGCTTATTATTATTTTATTTGTGAAAAATAAAATAAAACACAAAGCATAGAGCTACTTAAACTGAGTATTATAAATACTTTTTGAAACCAATGAATCGAAAAACTGATGACAATATCTTGATAATAATAAAATTAATTAAATAATGTTTATAAAAGATAATTTTTTTCTGATATTTTTGAAATAATATCTATACATTTTCAAGTATCACTAAGTTCAATCTATTTTAGATTCTCCTTTATAAATCTTTATAAGTAAAAAAATCTTAACAACTTATTGTACCTTCCCTCATTATTATCTTTACTTATTTTAAAAATGTGTTGTATAATAAATATACACATTTATCACATAGATTTTCACAATACGGTCAATTTTGTAATATGTTGTTAGAATAGAAGTATCTTATTGTTAAAATTGCGAAAAGTTACCAAAAAATAAAATAATACAATATAAAATATTATATGACATATTTAGTAAAAATGTCAAATGCTGGGAGTTTAAATATCATATTTTGTAGATGTGACATTATGACATACTTCACAAATTCCCGAATATTTATAAATATTTTTTTATATATCTTTTTACTATTTTTTTTTTTATTAGAATCAAAAAAAGATATATTTAAAATTAAATTTCTCTAAAATCTAATAATATATAGTTATATTATATAGTTCAATCAACCATTATTAAATAAAAATGTATACGTTATAATTAAAATATATATATAAAAGTTATTTATATATATTTAAGAATATTTCAATTCACACTTTGAATATAAAAGTGATTTTTTGAGAATATAAAATCATTTCATATTGTTTTTTAATTTTATTTGATTAAATTTGAGGTATTAACACAGGATACATGACAATTTATCAATTATTAACCACAATGCTCAAGTTATTTCTATAATATTAATTACAGAAGACGTCATATGAGATTAGTTGCAATTTTAGTTAAATAACTTTGTGTTTTTTTAAATACAACGATTACAATTTTATTGTATATATATTATATAGGTTCTAAATATAATATTATTTATAAACTTTAAGTTTCTATTAAGGTAGAATGTTTTGCTTGATACTGGTATATCAATAATTTTTAAAATTTTCATATTTGTATATTCTTCTTTATTTTCACAAAACTAGTTATGGCTAAACTATTTCTCAAATAGCATCTAACTGCATCTTTTTCACTGATACCAGTTCTATTCTTATATTTTGTTCTTTATACATTGTCTTTACTAATCTTACTACCTCTATTTCTTCCTTCTTTAACAAATTATTCATAAGGCAACTCAATTTATTCTCTTGTATTTTGTCTAATATTGAAGTCAATCCCATACTATATCTTATATACTTTTACTTCCTTATTTTTCTTCTCAAATTCCTTCATCCATTCTCCTCGAAAATTTTCTTTTTGCTACACTCATTCTATTTTAAATTTCTCTATGTCATATTCACTGTCGATAATTCTCAACCGTTCATCAATGTAAACCTCATCACTACTTTATACAATTTACCCAACTTTTAACCTCATAAAGCTCCTATAATCAAACAAAATACCTTATTAGGAAACATCATTAAAAACTTTTAACACTGATATAATAAAAAAATAATATAATGTTAGAGAGCCTACATTTATATAAAGTCCTATTTTTTTTTCCTAAAAACAATTGTTACTCACCACAAAATACATACCATACTTAGGTATTAAAATATTTCATAATAGCTACATATTTTGTAATACTTCATTTTATTAATATGTACATTCATTTATACTTAATAATGCATTAAAATATGGATAAGTTATAAATATCTGGATGTGATATTTTCCATACGAACTGCATTACATTAAGTATAAGTTATTTGATAATTTATCGTTAGATATTCTATTTATACCAACATGTGTGTTATCACTGTTATTACAGTCCACATATATTAACTTCACTTACGAGTACTATTATAATCAAACGCGTTATACGTGGTTTACATGAATACATCATATTAATGTCTGTGGAAATTTGACAAAACCGGTAGTAATTATAAAATGTCGTCAATGTATATATTATATATATATTATTATATACAATTAATAAATTGTTTCGTTATTTTATTGTTAGAAAATATGGCATGTATATGCCACAGCTAATGTAAAATTAGCTGAATATTAATATTTATCAATATGCATGTTTTTATAATCTCGGATCATGTTTGTATTAGCCGGATAACACTAATGTTTTCTGGATAATGCCATAAAAATATTGCAATAGCGACTCTATTTTTTTTTTTTTATACAATACAAATAATGTCTCAAAAAATATTCTTTACGAGTAGTTAGCTCAAATTACTTGCACCACTGCGAATGAATTGATCTCAAGGAGAACGAGTAATCAAGACATCAAATAATAATTAATATTTATTATAAAATGAAACATTAAAATTCGAAATAATTATTAGTTTTTTTTAAATGAATCTTTTATTTTTATAAGGCTTCCGTGATACTTTAAATTTTAGAAAATGTTGGATGATTCACACTTACATCTATTACAACAATATTATTACCTTTACATGTATACCTATTTTGTATCACTGACTACCTCCTTCTGACAATGTGCTCACGATTTTTCTTTATGATTTGGATATAAATAGTGACTTACCTGCACAATTACTACTTAATGCACCTGACGAGTTGGGAAAAAGGTTTTGGTTTGGTTGATTTAAAGTTATTTAAACAGTGCCCACTATAATTTATAACTAATTTAGTATTAAATAAAATATTAAAAATTCTTTAAGACGATCCATAAAAATTTCAGTTTCAACTTTGTGCTACAAGAAAATTGTTTTTTTTGCTATACAATATTACTTTGAAAAATAAAAATAATCCTTTATTTAATTTTCCTATGTTTTGTAATAATTTGAATATGTATTATTATAATATTGAATAACAGCTCTTATATACATTTTATAATATATATATATATATATATTTTATATATTATATAAAAATCACTTGGTATAATTCGTGTTATTAATACAAACTATTTTATACTTTACTATTTTATTATTTTTATTAATTAAGAATATTTATTTTTTATTTTATTTTAAATATATTATTTTATACAATTATACACTTTACTATTACTATTCTATTACTATAATTTTACATTTTTATACGGTTTATTTATTTATTTTTATTATTTTTTGCTATACAATGTTTTATAGGATATTCATATTTAGATAATTAGAAAGTGAAATTTTAATATAATCCCCAACCCATGTCCTCTGACCAATATTTCGATATTTTCGTCTCTTCTCTTTTATTATTTTTTTATTATTTTATTATTTATTGTAAATTTATTTCTAATATTTTATTATTAATATAAATAAAAACTTTTTTTTCTTTTTTTAAATTAAAATTTAACTTTATATCAATCTTTTTGCGTTTATATATGTTTAGTAGGTAGGTTTTAAAAATAAATATACGTAAAAATTATAAATCAATATATACAAGTATTAAAATTTTTAAATATTCTTTTGAAACTACAATAATTTGGATATAAATGTTTCTTTAAGAAAACGACATTTTTATATTGTTCAAAAAATGTTTTTAATAGAAAATTTTCATTATATTAAAATAATTATTTATCTCATGAAAAAATATTTAACTGTTTGTAATAGTTGAAATATTTTAAGCTTCGATTTCAATTGTAATTGGTTTTGAATGATTTTAATGCCACTACCATATTATGTTCTTTTGCCATTAAAAGTAATTTTCATTATTATATTTTTAATTTAATCTTATTTATAATACTCGTATATTATCTTTATTCAAATTGCATTCAGAACTATTATTTATTTATTTTTTTTTTTAACTATTATTTTACTTTATTGAACAAGGAAGAGATAGGTATCTAAAATATTTTCATGCAAGAAAAGCTTGTATTTTTTTTCTACATACAATATATAATATAAATGTATCAAAATATTTTTAAATTATTTTTGCCATACAAATTATTTTTCTATCAAGATTTGTAATTTTATATTAGTGTAACCAAAGCTCCACAACATAGTTTTGTATAGAATTTTTATTTTTTTTTATTTTTCTCAATAAACATAATATACAAAGATACTTAATTTATATTTGGTAAGTCGTTTTGATGTTTATACCAAAATTTAAACCCAAAGCTGATCAAGTTCTATTTATTTTGGATATATTTACCGATTAAAATAAAATTCACGTTATATTTA
>JAIPRL010012435.1:0-12046 GCA_025469235.1 Pemphigus obesinymphae | reverse complement strand
TTAATACTTCTCATACTTTTTGACAAGTTTTATGCCGGCTGTCGACCTGACGCAACCTCAATTAGTCGACTTCTACGACAGGCATGAGGAAACCGTGGAGGTATTCTTAGCCCCCTCTACAGGGACATATAAGAGTATTATTATATTAAGTTATATTGATATCCTTCAATAATCACGTACACCTTTATTAAACCATTAAAAGTAATGTTCAAGTTCAACATCATATAAACATTTATGACATACCTACTAAATTTAGTTTAATTGCCTATATGTTTATAAACCTTTCATTAAACATAATGTGAACAATTATTTAAGGTTTAGTACATGGCAACATTAAATTCTAATTTAAATTTTAATTTAAAATTTTATAAAAATACATTGCTTCGCAAAATAAAGTGAACATTACCACTAATCCGTTTAAAAAATATTTTCCACTTTATCAAATGAGTACAACCCTTATTAGTAAAATAGATAAAATTGATAGCAAGTTCATTTAAATTTTTTTGGGTAATATTCTTAACGAAGTTACCAATTTCACTACCTATATTAATTATGTATTTATTACATTTAGCTCCATTCAGAATTTTTTTTATAAAAATAAATAAATAATCATTGTTTTCAAATTCAACAAGTTCATCAAATATATCCTATACTGATGACTTTTTTTTGTATAATAACAATTATAATAGTCTTAATTTTAAATAAAAAAATATCAATAAAATTTCAATTAGGGCAAATATGCTTTTTATTTATGGCCTACAGACACCCATGCCTATTCCTACCATCAAATTGTATCTATAATATAATTTACGAGTACCTAAAAGATTTTTATGAACACGTTTATTTTTTATTTTAGATTCTGAGCATAGTGAGAAAGCTAGTGGTTTTACAATGATGTTTATTTATTTATTTTCTGTTAACACTTTTTTTACTAGAAGAAGTTTACCGATCATTACAAACCTATCCGGTTTCTGGAAGCAAATTGCATTTAGATGATACTTTAAAAAGGTCATTTTTCGATTTTTAATGCGTAATGAAAAACTACCAAAAAATTATGAAAAAACGACAAAAATACGATTTTGTCAATCAAAATTTTTCATTTCTTTATAATTTCAAAAATAATAGCTTTAAAATCTTGAATTTATAAGGAATATTTAATTTAGTAATATATTCACGTTGATTAAATTTTTTTTTTGCTATTTTGGGCTATTTATAGACATTTTAGATTTTGAGATTTCTATAAGGCCTTTATAGAAAGGGTTAAATTCCTGAAGGTTAATTTTAGGTTATAAAACCTGAACATTTTATACAACCTTAAATATACATTTCTATAATTAAATTTAAATAATATTTCTTTTTCTATTTTCTGCTTTTCCATATTTTGTTTTTAAAAAAAAAGACGGAACAAAATATGCTTTTGTAGTTTTGTGCTATATTATAATACAGTATATTAGACTCATTACTCAATATAAATGTTATACCTACTCATAATACATAGGTAATCAAAGATTATAACCTATATTTATGTACTATAATAAATAAAGTATGCTAAGTATAGTTGGCCAAGTAGGTACCTATAGGAGTGATAGTTAGAATAGTACCCACAGTCCACAGTACCAGTAAAATGCGATATAGTTCAATTGTCCCCTACCAATATCATGGATAGAATGATTAAGTAAATATTAATAGTGTAAAAATTCTGTTCTTTATTTAAATTATTGTATATTGTAAAGTTATTCGTTAATATTTTTGAAATCGTATTGTTTTATTTTTTAAGTAATACACATTATGAGTGCCTACAAAATTGTAAATACTTAATTCCTATCAAATAAAGGTTTCAGTTTTAAAATCAGCCATCTCAAATTTACAGCTAACAAATAAATATATAATGTCAAAAACTACATGAATGTATTTGTTATTTTTAATTGTTACATCGACTTGGAACAGTTTTAGCTAAGCTAGTCTTCAACCAAATATTTAAATTACCTACCTACCTTTCTATGTTATAAGAACACTTAATAATTGATATAAATTGTCCAACAATGCAGTAATATTTTTAAAGGTATTGAATTATTTCTTATTACATACATATATTCAATCATAAACTTATTATGTATTTGTTATTATTGCACCAAAAAGTAATTAGTTTGTTTTACACATTTTATTGATGAAATTAATTTACTTCAAGATAATTATTAATATATGGTACCTACATATATTTATATAGGTACCTATAACATAATTATGTTTCTTTTTTAAGTTTAGTATATCAAATGATGAATAAATGTAAGGGGTCTTCTAACACAAAGCAATTATATACATTTAATATAAAATGGTCCATCAAAGTATGGATTTAAAATGTACGAGTATACCTTTAATAAATTATGAATGTTTGCATAGGTAGGTATATATATTGCAGAACATTTATATTATTCCTAATGTTTTATAAAGACTATTTGTTTTAGTCAAACATCTAATAGGGCATTCAGTTTAGTATGTTATAAGTAGGTATTAAGTAATTTTAAACCATGGGTAATTATATTTATATAGGTTATATATATCATACTATATGTCTTTTTATATAGGTAGTTTGTCGAATATTGAATGTCATGTGATTGTTTAATTATGTTACAATTGTATAGAGGATTTTAATATACAATAATTAAATCAATGAGTTCTTAAAATATTTTGTTACCTAGTTTTCAAAAACCAAAATAGAAACTAAACTTTAAATAAAATATACTATGTATATTTGACAGTAATAGTGATGTAATTATATTAAATTAAACTATTCTAAATAAATAGTATATTTTATAATATAGAGAAAGTCACACTAAATAACTTTTATTTCTACGATTACTCTTTTGATATAATTTAAACATACTCAATAACATCATTAATATTAATAGTTATGTATAGTACACCAAAGCTCCGCTCAAAATCGGTGTTTATGCAATATATATAAGTATCCTATCCGATAAGTGAAGTCCTTCCATACCTACTGACACCCGATAAGCGAAATGAACCTTTTTAAATAAAATATTACAGTACGATTAATGAATACTAAAATATAAAATGAAGAAAAGAACAAAAAATGAAATAAATAAAATGCAAATACAAATAAATGTGTTACATTAAATAAAGAAGCAATCATTCAGGGATAAAGGAAATTATGTTAGAGATAACTGGTTGGGAACGGGAGTTAAGAAGCAAATTGATGTCAGATGTGTAGCTCAGAGTGTAAATGGAAAAGAAAATTTAATCTAGGAGAATAATATAGTAAAGATCACATACAATTTCAGTTGTATGTATGTATAGCAGCACAAAGGAAAAGAGTTAGAGAACGCTACACCGATGACTTTATTTTCAGTGATAAAAACATGTTTACACAAAACTGTTAAAACGGATTCTTAAAGTGATTTTAGAGTTAAAATATCTATTATCAAATCGATAGATGACAATATTTTGGAGTGAACTTAATTTGGGATTTTTAATTCATTACTTTTAAAAAAGTTATGAAATTTTAAAAAAGTGAAAAATATTCACTTTTTAATACTATAATAACTTTTTTATAAATTAATAAATTCAAACCCTAACTGAGGTTCACTCCAAAATGTCTTTTATTGATTTGATAATAGGCGTTTTTAATCTAAAATTACTTTAAAAACCCATTTTAACACTTTTGCATAAATATGTTTTTTTAAATAAATATCGTGATTACACAACAATGAAAAGTGGTAGACAAGATACAAATTTTAAATTTCTTTTAAAATGTACCTATTGTATTTTAGAAATTGTTATATTTTTATACTTCTAAAAATTTCTTAAAAATGAGAGTACCTACATTCGGTATTCTTATTAGAACGTCGTCAATCTTAATATTGGAGTAAATTTACTTATCTCTAGGCAAAATCATTATCTATGCCGCAGCGTAGTCTTTTTTGCAAAATTTTAATTTTGTAAAGAAATATAACTATTTTTAAATCCCAATAATTTAAATATATACATATATATATTTCTCTTTTCAATTAAAATTGAGGAAAAAGACTACGCTACGGCATAGATAATAATGATTGCGTTTACAAATAAGTAAATTTACTCTATATTATAATATTAACGAAGTTGTAATAAGAATCTAGAACATATATTTACTTTATTGTCTGTTGCATAGACAGAGAAAGCAAATACAGTGTAGCGTACCCATAAGGGAGAGGTGGTAGGAGTGATTGAGAAGGAGGTTATGACCAAAACGTAAACGGAAAAAGGGCAAAAGGAAACTATTTGAGACCTGGAAAAGTCAAGACCGCAGAACCATAGGTGAGCGAGAAGAAATTAGAAGGGAAATATTTCGATGCCAAGAAGCGTAGGATGGAGGAAGGAAAGAAAATTTGTACAGCCCGGTATTAAAAATGAGCTTGCGGTGAATTGAAAGATCAGAAAACGGGATTTTAAAAGAAGAAAAATTAAGAAACTGATTTCTTGTTACTGGTGATCTCGACATGGCTAGATACCCATAAAAACCGTACTAGTTTATTATTGAGGTAGAACCAAAGACTTGAAAATAAGTATAAGAGGAAATAAAGAAACGAAAATGGGGTTTAATAAGCTAGCTAGGAAGCAAGGTTGTAAGTCTGAAGCGAAGAAATCGTTAGCACTTAAGGCATTTAAAGATAATTTTAAGAAACTACTGATTATTGCATAGCATTCAGCAGAATAAGATGAAGCGAAGGAATGTTATCTATCAAAAAAAGAAATATTTAGTTCAGAGATGAAGAAAGAGTAAAAAAACCTGCAGATCCATCAGCGAACACAAGTAATGATTGTGGTGAATTATTGAAATGTGAGTTTATTAGTGGTGGGAAGGTATGCGTGATAGATCCTTTGGAGGATAACCAAGGACACTGGGTGAAATAATAACATCAGGTATATGTACCTATATTGTATATTAAGAGCAAAACAATGACTGTTATATATTTGGAGTCAAAGACTAGAGCGGTAAATAATAAGATTTAGGGGCGTGAGATAGGAAGAGATGGAGGCTAAATTAGGAAGAGTTTTGAGAACATATTATTTCTAAGAAGATTTTTTGTCAATAAAACGTTAATTTTTTATTGCATATATATTAATACAATACCTGCAGCCATATTATATAGTTGATATGAATCTTGGAATAAATCAATTTACTACAGAATACAATGTACTAGTAGATAAGTAGGCACCTACGTATTATGTGCATTGTACATAATACATATTATACCTATATGTTTAATTTTTTCTTGAAATATTATTTTTAAGTTGTTAAAAATAATCATATCTCTTAAACACAGTTATTATTAAATTATATATACACTCATATTTTTAATAATTAATTATAATCCCAAATACACACGAATGAAACCGTTAATGTCACTTGGGAAACTAAGACAATAAAATACTAAAAACTGAAATGAGGGAGCGCAAAAATATAAAAGTACGGGAATATGGTTAACAAGCTTTTTGTTTCACCATATAATACCTCAACCACGGTTCATTTATTCGTCCGCCGCCATAATATAATCCATAGAAAATTAGATAGGCACATAGAATGATAAAACACAACCACTCATTTTTTTTCATTTTTTATATTAAGTACCTATAAATGTATTAATGCTACTTATACTTATTAGTAGAGCTATAATTTATTATAGTTTATACTTTATATAGGTACATATAACTACTTACCTAGTAACCACATGGGCACCTAAGGGATAAATAATCCCTATATTATTATAATGTACCTAAAAGTTAACTACGTAAGTAGGTAGATGCCTACTTATACTTCAGACTTTTACCTATAATCGAATAATACCAAAATTATATTTTAAATACTAAGATTTAATTTATTTTCTTATTTTTAAAACGGCATAGATATCCTTACGACTACCTATTTATCCAAAATCATGGTATGTTCTGTAGTTTTATATTTAATTAATGAAAAATATGTTATGCAACAAACATAGGTAGGTATTTATAAAATTTATGACTTCTGGAAATTTAATGTAAATAAAATATTGGTATAAATTAAAAAATTGAGTTATTTTTAGATTTAAGACTGACTACAAATTTACAATTACTATTATTAACTGTTGTTATAATATCATGTATTTTACACCTCAAGAATACATTTACAAAACAATGAAAAACAATCAACTGTGACTTCACCACAGAATATTCTGTAACATTACCGATTTGGTATCTGTATCATTTTATTGATAACAAAAAGTGATAAAGACAACAAGTTTTTGTATAATAATATTCAACGTTGATGTTTCTATAACATACTAACTTTAAAAAAATTAAATTTGAAAAATATTGAAGTATAATGAACAATCCAGTTATTGAATTATTCAATGACCCAGATAAAAAGTTTGTTAAAGTATGTGCTCCTATGGTTCGTTATAGCAAGTAAGTACCTATTTATTTTTAATATTAATTGATCAATAGATTAAATTAGTTCATTAAAGGTATTATTATGTTTAAGTTTATATGTTTAAGTATTAATCGTTTTATAGTAAGCAGTAACAGTTGTATATTTTTTTAGACTTCAATTCCGCAAATTAATTCGTATGTATGAATGTGATTTATGTTTTACACCCATGATAATGGCCGACTCATATATCAAGTCAGCCAAAGCTAGAGCACATGAATTTCAAACTGATACAGGTTTGAATAAAAAACCTTTTAAGTATATACCAATGTAATGCAATTATTTTTTTGTTTATTAGATGATAGACCACTTATTGTTCAATTTGGTGCCAATAATTCATCTGATTTTATTGAAGCTTCTAATTTGATAATTCCGTGAGTTACTTATATAATTTATATTTTGTTATACTTATACCTAATTAAATGAACATTTTTATTTTATTTAGATATTGTGACGGAGTTGATCTAAATTGTGGCTGTCCACAAAGATGGGCTCTAAATGATGGATATGGAGCACAGTTGCTCAAAAATCCCGAAATTATTAAAGACTGTGTACGTCAATTTCGCAATCGCATACCTACTAACAAGACTATATCAGTCAAATTAAGATTACTCGATGATCATAGGCAGGTAACAATATTTTAAAATATTAATGCTTGTACCTATTAGGTATATAGTTTTTATCAAATAATGGAGTTCAGATTGGTAATATTATAGTAAATAACTATATAGCAATGAAAAGGTTAAATATTTTTAAATTCTGAGCAGAGTAATTAATTTTACAATGGTGTTTATTTTTATATTTTTCTGTGAACAATCTTTCAATCAGGTATTTTGGTGTATATGCTAACAATAGAAAATTGATTCTAGATGGTAGGTACTTTGAATGTAACATTTTTTAATTTGTCTAGTAGTAAAAGGACATAGTACCTGACTCAGTTGTCTTTGTCTAACATACACGCAACATAGTAAAATCGGGTTTTGTATTTCCAATTTCGTAAACAATTGGTTAATTTTAGGATATAATTCTATAGTTTGTTTCTAGATAGGTTATTTTTTAATTTTCTGCAAAAAAATTACACCATTCAAAATTGTATTTGTTGAATTTAATAATTTATCATTGCTTTAAATTCTAAAATAATATTAATATATTATCCTGTTTGAAGACCAAAGGAATGATTTACCAACATCCAAAACCTATATCCTACCCAACATGAGAAATGCTTCCCTGGTTTTTAAATGATTAAATAACTTAACATAACTTCCTATAAGTTATATTAATCAGTTTTTAAATAAATTAGTTTCTTAAAGTAAAGGAACTTTTGTTTTTCAACTCCCTCCCCCATGTTGACTGATAATTACTTATGAACTTGAGTGGCTTTCTAAGTCAAAAAATTACTAAATTATAACAGTTATAGAGTTTAAAAACTAAAAATAATTAATAAGAACAGAATTTATCGAACCTAAATAAGCTATGAAATCTAAATTTTAGGCGTCCTCCAATTGATACATTTACATTGCCTATCTTTAATCTATAACTCATAAACATACTAAATGGTAACACATTTGCTATGTTCGTATTCAGTTACATTAAGTAATTTTATGAATATATTGATATGCTCTTAAATTGTATTGTGTAATTGATTAATTATTTTAATTTCTATATAAAAAGAACCTTTTTTAAACAGAGAGTTGATAGTGGATTGTGATTAGCACCATACAGCTACCAACAAGAGATATTAGCTATTACACTATTTTTTATTTTATTTATTCATTTAAACCAGGGATGATAATATATATGTATAAAACTTTTTATATGTTACACAATACACATATAAAATGTAGCTTATAAAACATATACAATTATTTTGTGTTTGATATCACTTTAAATACAATTTAACGATCAATGTTTCTGTTACAAGTTAGTTTTTTCAAATAAAATTAGATTTGATATAGAATATAAATATAAATTTACGTAATTACAGTATTCAATTGTATTTTCTTTCGTAAAAAAGTAAATTATATTAAATACTATTATGTATCTTATAATTACATACAAAGCATAATATACAATTATGGGTTATATACTATTGGTTTTATATGTATGTATATTGTATAATATGTATTTTATACTATACCATATTAAATGTTACGACCCTGATTTAAATATTGATTATTTTTATTGTATAACAAAGTAAATGTACTCATTACTTATTAGTTTTTTTTTTTTTCAGAAAAAGTATAGATCTTTGCCAACAAATTGAAGCTACTGGGGTATCATTCATTACAGTTCATGGACGAACAGCTCTTCAAAAACATGAACCAATTGATCAAGAATGCATAAAGCTGATTAATGAATCTGTTAATATTCCAGTCATTTTGAATGGTGATGTTAAAAACTTATCAGATGCTATTACAATGCAGAAGTATACTGGATGTAAAGGTATCAAAATAATTTATATTCCTCTTTATATTTTAATTTTAGCATCATTATTGTTCAATATAATTTATCAATGTATGTGTTTTAGGAATGATGAGTGCAAGAGGCATATTACACAATCCAGGTCTGTTTGCTGGTCATCAAATTACGCCACTTTCTGCTGTTCAAAATTGGTTAAATATTCATCATACTAACTTCTTGTGGTTTCATCATCATTTAGTATTTATGTGTGAACATTTACTTCCTAAAAATGCAAGAAATACTTTCAATCAATTACGTAAAGCATCTGATGTAGTTTCATTTTTAGAAAATCGGTTTAATATACCAAATGTACTACCTAATAATAGAATTTTGGGTAAGGAACCTAGTGGAACAAATGGTGCATACTACCAAAATTTACCTATCCAAAAAACTGTTTCTTCTCATCCTGAAGATATTATGGACGACTTATTTAATTTATTTGAATAATTATTTATTATTGTATAAAATATAATATTACATATACTATTAACGGGTACTATGTATATTGTTTATATTTATATAATATATATATTATATATAGCATCAAAATTAAAATTAACTTTCAGATATACAGATTTACATATTCTACTTTTGAGTAGATGTTAATAGTAATTAAAATTGTTCAATAAATTATGTATGTACTGTTTAGTTTTATTATTAAATTTTTTAATTACTTTATAACAAAATAATATTTTGAAAATATATTCGGCAGAAATATAAATTTTTAATTTTTTTGATTGGGATTTTACTTTTGGAGAAATTTGAAATAGAACACATTCAGTAACAGTTGTATGAGTAATTGAAACCAATTTTTTTAAATATGTGATATATTTGAATGCCAGACAACACAAGATATTATCCAAAATGTTTCTTATGTTTATATTATTAAAGAAAAAAGATAAAAGTGAAACTTTATTGTTTGCAGACTAAAATGTAGTGAATGATGAAAAAAAAATTGTGTTTGAAATAATTTTTATATCCCTGCATTGATTTAATAATTTAATAAGCTTCATAGATTAAAATTTAAATGTACCCGCCTTTAAGATAAATTAATTAGAAAAACATAAGTAGTAAAAAATGTTTTACCTATTTATCTCTCATTGCCTGTTGGTCAACAATAATACCAGCTATTCCAAATACATGATTATTCAACAATAAAATAATTACATTTTATAGATAATTTTAATATACATTTCTGTTTTAAATTTAATTTAATAGGTTTAAACAAAATGTTATGGGCAAATCATAAGTAAAAAAAAAAACTTATATGTCAATGTTGAGTATTAATATCATTAAATGTATAAAATATCGTTACAATATTATATTAAATAAATAAAAATGTTTAGTTTATAATTCTAAAATTTTAAAATTAAGTTTAATAATAAGTATTTTGTTATGAAAAGTGATTTCAAGTAGGTAATTTGTATGTAAACTACTAGTACACTTGTTTCACAGTAAAATAATATTCTGATTTTCGTATTACACATTCAATTAGTTCTTTTTTTCTTTGAATGACTTTTATTTTTATCATCAGCATTATAGTATATAAAAAATGTCTACATTTAATATAATTGGCTGATTTTTATTAATATACTTGCTAATTTCATACTAAATATTAAGCTTTTTGTAGTACACAAAATTTTATGGGCTGTTTACCTGCCGTTTTTTTTCATCCAAACCAACTTTTTTTTACATTTTTATCGTCGAAAAATGTTATTATTAAATTAATTTGTTTCACATATTAATAAAAAAAACAACTTTATGTCTAGCTGACAATCATTTTAAGTTTCAAAAATTGGCCCTCCAATCACTTTGAGTTGCACATCTCTAGAATATAATACGTATACCTATGGGATATAGTATATAAATAGGGCTTTTAGGTACGACTGTTTTTGCTTCTCATTGTGCGTTAAATTTTTCCTAAATATTTTGATGGAAAAAATTGCAAAATTGATCGCCCCCGGGTGGGCTTGAACCACCAACCTTTCGGTTAACAGCCGAACGCGCTAGCCAATTGCGCCACGGAGGCTGCTTGAACGTTATTAGAAATATAAATCAATTATATTATGTAAATTATTATTAAGGTGCTCACACACCACCGTTTTTCTAGTCAATAACTAGGTACCTACTCATTTTGATTCTAACAGTCCGGCACTATACGCACTCCGATAAAAATTTTTAAAACGTATATAGATTTTCCATTACTGAAGGTCCGCACACACCGGAGCGGTGAAAAATATCGTTCTACTCAATGAAATTGCAGCAATGGTGATATTTTTATATAATTTTAATAATAACAACAATTTCATAAAAATTAATTACTATATATAATTATGTATTATGTAGGTAATACATTTTGAAGTCTGTAGAAGTACGAAAATCGTGTTATTTCTTTACGTATCCCTTCTAATATGAAATACAACTATATATTATATTATATAATATAATATTTTACACATATTATTTCGAATGAAAACGGTAAAAATAGTATTGATGTAGATATAGTAAATCACAGTACCTTAATGATTGTAAATTCTTGGAACTTGGAAGTGTTGGATAAACGGTTTATCCAGAATTCTAGATATACCCGCCATTCGTCGATTGGTCGTTATTAAATATAACCCACGAACCATGATGGTATGGACTGGAACGACTTGGAAGGCGGGTGGTAGTGGCGCGATTACATTTCGTTACGATGAATTAGTGAGTGGGGGAATCTGACCAATAATCCATCATGCGATCCTAGCGAACACATGCTATACCACACATCCGTAGCATCGTTGATTATATTATATTTATAATTTTTATTATTTATTATTACTTTATTATATTTATATATAATCAATGATGTAATCAATGCTAATAATAATAATAATGCAAGTTAATATTGCGCCTGGTATGTGACAATATGTAACCAAACATAATATACCATTCAGTGGTTGAATTGGAAAAAAAAATAAGGACGGACTCTGAGCTTAGTTTAAAAATCAGCGTTCCGGGACATATTAGAGAAAAAGTAAGCCGTGGAGGACGATTCGTCCTCCACACCCCCAATCCAAAGTTTCTTAACCAGGGAACATTTTAAAAAACATTTTAGATTATTATAGAACATGAATGAGT
>JAIPRL010012434.1:0-12048 GCA_025469235.1 Pemphigus obesinymphae | reverse complement strand
GCATTCCAGGATATTATTTTGAGTGGGCTGTTATTCGTCATTGGAGGATAAGATGGTAATAAATGCTGAGATGGTTTTTGATACGAGGTCTTTCGGATCATCGGACGTAGTGATAACTTGTAATAAGTCTTTAAGAAGGTTAAGGACTTTTTTTGAACTGAGGTTCCCAGATTTTGGTTGAGTTTCGGGTTGTAGACCGGAGGTTGCGTTGGCATAAGTGCGTGATACTGTCTTAGATTGGGGCTGCTGTGAGGTTTGAGAAGATGGGGATTGGTATGGCGGTACCGTATAGTTTTTGTTAACTGAGGTTTTGGGAGTAGTTGATTCTAATATGTGTTGATAATAAGGGCATCCCCGGTAGTTGGCTGTGTGGCCTTCACCACAGTTTACGCAGCTTGGGGTTTGATCGACTGATTTTTCGCATTCTTTGGTCAAGTGGTTTAGGCCAGACTTGACGTAACGGGGCTGGTGTCCACAGTTTTGAGATCCATGTCCGAACCTCTGACATTTGTGACACTGAGACGGGCCAGATTTTTTGAAAGTTTCTACTCGGATGCTCATATAAAACATTGAAGAAAGTTCATAAATGTCAGAAGCGTCCTTATCTTTTTTGATTATGACGAGACAGATCGGAATTGGTTTGGTCTTGGCACCAAAGCGCCTTACCATTTTTACTTCGAACCCTCGGTTTGTCAGGTCAGACGTAATTTCGTCTTCAGTCACATTTGTTGGGATACCTCTAATTACTACTTTTAGTGTTCGATCTTCAGGGAGATTGTGTGTGAAAAAGGGTATGGTTTCTTCGTGGAGGATGCGTTGTATTGTTCTGAAAATAGTCGGATTTTGGGCTTTGATTATGACTTGGCCATCAGCAGATGCTTTGGCCGTGGTATTTTCTGAGGTGATATTTACATCATTATAGATAGTCGGTGCAATTTTGCGCCAGTCAGTGAATTTGAGAATTATTGGTGGTGGAGTTGGGATCTTGCTTTCAATCGGATTTTGGTCTGATTCACCTGAAGAGGACATCGCATCGTCTGACGGATTGTCATCTACCGTTGTTATAACATTTGTGGATGGCGAGTTGGGTTTGGTCTTGGACATGGAGTTTTTGAGAGTTGTTGACGGATTTTTTGGTATATTTTCACTGATTGGGTTTGATTTTTTGTCGATGGGTTTGGTCTTGGACATGGAGTTTTTGAGAGTTGTTGACGGATTTTTTGGTATACTTTCGCTGATTGAGTTAGATTTTTTGTCGATGGGTGAACGGCTACGTGATGTAGATGGGGAGTCTAATTTTTGAATTTTCGTTGGTTTGGGCCGATCTGGGTCGGCGCCGTATTTCTGTGGTTTTTTGGTCATTTTTGAAGAAGGGATCCGGATTTCCGCCGGTGCGGTTTCAACGGGGGTGGTTGGCCAGTGGCGCGATGATGTGGGGGAGTTGTTCGGGGAGCAGCGTGGAGACCGTGCAAGTCTGCCCGTGGTGGGTCTTGCTGCGGCCGCGCGAGCGCAACTTACCCCGGCCAGGGGCCTGCTGTATAAACGAAGGTTAAATTCTAGGTCTTGATCAATGATGACAAAGCAATTACTTCCTGAGGAAGGCACATTATCTCGACGGCGCGGTGGATTCGACGTTATCGATGTAGCGAAGAGTGCAGCGGAGAAGATGACGACAAGCGTGCATACGGTGCGACTTCGCTAAACGGGTTTTGATATGGTGTAATTTTCCGGTGTCACTGCTGGTTTATATGCCTTATATGGTTTATATATCGGCTCTCTGGTTGGTTGTAACTATGTCATTAGTACATACAAGAACAACATATTCCTACCACGTCAAGGTACTGTAATACGCCGTTCTTGCATGTCATACTGACCTCTTTTCTCCAATCGTTGCTGGTTTGCGGCCGTTGTCATTATTAACCCCGACACCAACTAGTGTCGGGTTGTCTTTAGTACGGGACTATCCGTCCGTAGACGGATTGCCCCGTTACAAAGTACGGGTCTCTTTATGTCCCCTATATTTACAATTTGTAGAAAATCATTTACTTATTTCTATTATTTGTAAAAGATATCTAGATTTATGTAAATTACTTTATTTTTCATCCTATATTCAATTTTTTACATAATATATAAAAGACTACAGCTATTGAAGATATCAACATTTACAATGTGACTAATATTACTTTTCTTTTTATTAATTTTTAAAATGCTCTGGTCTAATAGACCTTACCTACTTAAAAAAAGGGTTAAAGTATGTGTCCCTTTTTGTCTCCTATTTTTATCATTTGTAGGAAAATCATAAAATTTTTTATTTTCTATTATTTGTAAAAGATTTCTCGATTTATGTAAATTACCATTTTTTTTCATCCTTTTTTTAATTTTCTACATTTTGTCTCTTTATAGTCTAGGGAGGCAGGAAAGGTAAATTTTAGTATACTCTATACATACGTGTTCATCGAATAGTCTTATTTAATGTACAAAAAGTCCCCTAAGATACGGTGTACACTAAGTCCGCTACAGGGTTTTTAAAGCGGATACAATCTTTTTTTAGAAAAAAAAAAAACATTTAAATAGTGAATTAAATGAAAAATTACTTTTTAATAAATCAATTACAAGTTCATTTTAAACAAAAATATAATATATTTAGTATTTTTTGTGGAATTAATATTTATTTTAATAATATTATTGTAATGGGTCGGGCGCGTGGACATGCTGCTGCCGCATTACAAACGAATCCTAAGTGATGCACTAATATTTTTTAGGACTATATATACACTATATTATTGAAAATCATAAGTAAAAATAAATACGTATATATATATATATATATATATAATGAGTGTTGTAATGCATTTCAATATATTATAATTAATGATATATATATAGTATAATGTTTTAATTTCTAAAAATAAGCGTTTGAAAGAGTGGATGTCAACTGGTTTATTATGTTCTACATGACATAAACAAGCTCTTTCATCAAAATATAAAAATAATCCCAATAATATTAAATTAGGCTTACGTTATAAAAAATATAAAAATAATTACACAAATATTCTAAGACTTGCAAAAAATAAAATTTTAAGAAAAAAAATTTCAAAGTGTTTCTCATAATCCAATATTAACATGATAACTAATAAATGAAATAAGGTGCTCTAAAATTAATAACAATGATAAGACTGAAAACATAATACGTAATGATAAAGTGTAAAATGCAAATACGAAGTCGGAAAAAGTGTCTTATATTTTTAATGGTTTTCTTATTAATATAGGAATAAAACTAGCCAAGAATTCCAGTAATGTATCGAATAATGAAATATTAAATGTAAATAATAATGTTTTACTGGATAATTTGTTTTTAAAAATATCAAGAACTTAGATATTCTAAAAAATTTTAATAGTTTTAAAGAAGACACTGCAGCAAACTTTGATAGAATTTCGAAATAGTAGCCAAAAATTTGCCTCAAATATGTAGACGACATTTTCGAGATCATAGATAAAGACTTCAATTTAGACACTTTTCTTCAACAAATAAATTCACAGTACACATTAATAAAATAAATTTACTTATGAAAAAGGAACGAATGGAAAATTGCTTTTTTAGATCTTCTGATTAAAAGAATAGATAATAATTTAAAATTTGAAATTTATAGAAAAAAAAAACCCATACATAAGGATATATTCAGATGAACTCGAATCATAGTTTGCAACATAAAATGGCTGCATGGAATAGTATGATATATAGATTAATAAATATCCCAATGGATTGAGACGCTTTTGACAAAGAATTCAATTTGATAATAGAAATAAATACATTCAACGGATACAAAAAAGACATGATTCTAAGATTAGTTAAAAACATAAATGGATAAAACTAATAAATGAACTGAGTAGTTTAAAAAGTGAAATCTATACAGTTAAAAAAAGATTAGCTTTAATATTCATCCCAAAATTATTGAACCAAATAACAAAAGTTTTTAAAAATTACAACGTAGAAATCGTATCATAAATAAAATAAAATAAAATAACAATTTTATAAGCCTTATTGTTAGTACAAAAGACAAATTACAAGAAAATCAGAAATCGTGTATTTACAGTATTCGATGTATGGATTGCGATAAATATTATGTAGGACAAACTAGAAGAAATATAGGTATTAGATTTAAAGAACATTTAAGAAATATTAAAAATCAAGAAGATAAAATATCTCCTCTAGCTGAGCATGTATTAGGAACAAATCACAATATAAACTCAATAAAATTATTAAAACAAGTAAATAACAGTGAAGAATTAAATGTTAGTTAAGCTATAGAAATGACAAAAAAATACAAATAATTCATTAAATTGGGATGAAAATCCATTACAAAATATTTTGTTAAAACTTTTAAAGTAATATAATATTGTAAACGATATCGCGAAACGCATTCGTTTAATGATTCATCGGTCAATGACTCATCGTTCGAATGTGGGAAGAGATAGGCGGTAACCGGTTTTTGTTTAATATAATATAATAACTGTGACTGCGGTTAGACGGCCAGTCGTTATTGTGTACTGAAGATGGTAACTTTGTTACTGAAATACGCATTTATCAAAAGAAAGTAAAAATTTTTGTGGAATTGAGTCTTCAAAATATGAATAATTATAGACCAATATCCTTGTTGATACATTTTTCTAAAATTTTAGAGAAATTATTCAAATTAAGACTAATTAATTTTTTGGAACAATACAGGCATTTATGAAAAAACCAAAATGGATAGAGATCTGGTATAGGCACAGAGGATGCTCTTTATAGTATGACCCAATTTATATATAATGAACTAAATAACGGTAGCAAAGTAATAGCTATTTTCTTGGACTTCACTAAAACTGTTGATATCGTTTGTTGCATATTCAGAATTTTAGTAGGTATTATATACATTTAGTATCAAATAACATAAGCAGTAGAGATTGTCTACCAGTAATCGTTCGATTACTGTATATTTTATATTTGCATTATTATAACGATTTGTGACGTTAAGAATAAAATACTACATTATATTTTTACGTTTGCATTTTTATTCATGCTAATAAAATACCAACAAATTGGTGACGAAAAAAATAATTGTTAATTGAATTATTTTCTTTTTATTCATTAAATCGTTTTCACAATAAAATAATAATTTAGTGTTCAGTTCTTTGTGTTCATATTTATACAAAATGTCTGAAACTAAGAGCATTAAAAAGCATCTTCAATCAAATTATTGTTTCACCAGGAACTTTTGAATCGGGTATGGATATCACCATTTTCGAATCAAAACTAAAACATTTTTTCTTGGCAAATTCTATTGAAAATAATATACAATAGAAAGCCAAAAATCTATCTTCTATTAGTGCGAAAATTCACAAAGTACTTTTTAGGCTGTTCTCCAAGCAAACCTGATGACATACCATATGAGACACTAATGTCAAGTCTAAATAAATATTTCAAGCCAATTATGTCATATTTTGCGGCAAGACACTATTTCTATCAAGCAAGATGAAGGCATGAAGAAACGGTGTGTCAATGGGACGCACGAGTTAAAAATCTCGCTTTAAAATGTGGGTTTTCTTCGGAACTAACAATAGCAATTCGAGACATTTTCGTTGTTGATATTGGTCTGGGACCGATCCAAGATCGTCTTCTTGAAGAAGATGCATTAAAAGTTGGAATCACATATTCATTTTTAATGAAAATTACAACTACCAGAGAATCAGACAAAATTAATGAAAGACAAAAGTGGTCGAAATAAACAAGAATGTGGAGATCTAAAGTACCATAAGAAAACTAATGGGTTTGATCAAGCAAAACGGAGTTCCAATAAGTCTAAGGAATTCAAGCAGAAGTGTCGAGAATGTGGTTGTTCCAATCATGCTCAAAAGGACTGCAGATATAAGGATTATAACTGTAATAATTGGGGTTCCAAAGGTCATTTTTCCACTGTATGCAAAAAGGGTAAGAAAGATAAAAAAAAAATAATAAAACACAAAATAAGTTTTTGTTGAACAATGATATTGACTATACAATTAACTATGATCTTTCCAACACATTTTTTTTTCTATTAAACTTCTCAAAATAGAGTTGAACTCTTTACAGTAAATTTAATTGTAGAAAAAAGAAAAGTTAATTTTGAAATTGACACAGGTTCTCAACACAGTGTAATTTCGGAAAAATTGTATAGTGAATACTTAAATCATATAAAGTTAGAAAAAAAATGACATTTCTCTTTCTGATTACGTCGGTAATAATTTAAAACCGATTGGAAAAATTATTGTAAATTCTGAATATGAAGGCAATAAATTCAAAATGTGCATTTATGTAATCGCCAATGGTGGTTCTCTACTTATCGGTTGAAACGACAAACATAGTATTAAATATTTTCCATTGTTTAATTTAGAAAAAAGGAAGATTTAGGTTGTATAATAGAAAAATATTATGAAGTTTTTAAAGATGAAATAGGCACTTTTACCAAGTATGAAATCGCAGTAAATGTAAAAGTTGAGGTGGTACCCAAATTCTATATGTCAATTCCTTTAGCACTCAAAGGTAAAGTTGAAACAGAAATCAATCGTTTAGTGAATAGTAATATTTTGGTTCCAGTCGAGTGGGCAACTTCCATTGTTCTAATATTAAAATCAGATGGTACTGTGAGAATTTGTGGGGATTTCAAAATAATAAATCCAGTATTAGAAGGAACTGAATATCCTCTCGACCATGTTAGTTATGTCTTCTTCACTTTCTCCGATTACAGCAATATCGTCCGCAAAATGCAGCATTTCCACAAGTATTCCACCTATCTTTATCACCTATCCAATATTTTCATTTCTTAATTCTTTCTAAGGCTTCTTCTATATATATATAGATTAAATAAGGTAGGTGATAGATTGCACCTTTATCTTACCCCCTTAGAAATTTTAGTCTCCACCTGGTTATTACCGTTTTTAGCTTTTATAACTACGATTTCATTGATGTACAGATTATATAAAATTTTTCTATCATTATAGTCTATTCTAATGTCTTCCCTAATCTTAATAAGTTTTGTCCATTTAACATTATCGAAGGCTTTCTCCAGATCTAAAAAGGCAATAAACAGTGGTTTGTTGATTCCAAATATTTTCTCTTTGATTATTCTTAAGAATATTATCGCCTCTTTAGTGCCTCTATTTTTCCTGAAACCAAATTGGTCTTCAGTTAAATTTTTATTTAACTTCGACTCTATTCTTTTATGCATTATTTTTGTGAGAATCTAAAAGTATGTATTATGAGGCTAATTGTTCTGTATTCTTCTTATCTCTCTCATTTATTTTTCTTGGGAATGGGAATTATAATGCATTTTTCAAAATCTTTCGGAATGATGCCAGTCTCGTATGCTTTTTCTATTATTCTAGACAGAATATCTTTTCCGTAACCATCTAATGCCTTTAATAATTCCCCGTTTAACTCATCTATCCCATGTGCTTTATTACTTTTAAGTTCTTGTAAGGCTATTTCAAATTCTTCTCTTAATATAGGTGGTCCTGTGTTGCATTCCATATCTTCCCGCATCGTCATGGATAATTGTATAGTGTCTGCTTGCTCATTTCCATATAGTTTTTCTATGTAATCTTTCCACATCTTCCTCTTCATCACCTATAACTTTTCCATCACTGCTTTTTAAGAACGCTGACCTATTTCTATGTTCGCTGAAAATTTTTTTATTATCTTGTACGCCTTATTATCGTCATTATTACAATCGTCTACTGAAGAGCATTTATCATTCAGCCATTCTTCTTTTGTTTTCTTTAACTCTCTTATAATCATGTTTCTATATACTTTGTACTTTCTTTTATCTTTATCATTTTTTCCATTTTTATATTTTCTTCGTTCGTCTATGAGGTCTACAATTTTTTTTGTTATCCAAGGTCTTATCGAGGTATTTCTCTCAGTTTCTATTTTCGCTTCCGCCACTGCTGTGATTGCTTCTTTTAACGATTCCCAATCATTGTTTATTCCATACGGCTCATTCTGCTGTTGTATTTGTAATTCTTTTAGCTTATTATTTACTTCTTCACTGTAATTATCTCTCATTTCTTCATCATTCAGTTTATCTAAATACCATATTTTTCTGGTAATTTGTTTGTTTTCTGCTTTTTAAAGGCT
Source organism: Pemphigus obesinymphae (assembly GCA_025469235.1). Taxonomy (NCBI): domain Eukaryota; kingdom Metazoa; phylum Arthropoda; class Insecta; order Hemiptera; family Aphididae; genus Pemphigus; species Pemphigus obesinymphae. Next base: position 3,896 of record JAIPRL010012434.1, on the reverse strand, counting down.
TAGCTTGGATTCCATTATGACTAATTTATAATCGCTATCTATGCCAGCTCCAGGGAAGCTTTTGCTTTGTTTTACTTGATTTCGATATCTTTTCCTTACAAGGATGTAGTGTATTTGATATCTGGTTCCATCTCTTGGCATAGTCTACGTGTACTTTCTATGCTTAGGCTGTGAGAATAAAGTGTTTGTGATCACTAAATTTTGTTCCTTGCAAAACTCTATTAGTCTTTCGCCTCTTTGATTTTTTTTTCCCAGCCCAAAAGCATCTGAAATACCTTGCTCTTTCATATCTTCTGCAACTGCATTCAAGTCTCCCATAATTATCAAATTATTCTTCTCCTTTGATAACTTTATAACTTCGTCAATTTTCTCATATATTTCCTCAATTTCGTCGTCTCTGTGCCTTGAGGTAGGCATTTATATTTGGATAATAAAGGTGTTAACTAGTTTTGTATCCATTTTAATAGCAATTATTCTAATATTGTATTGGATAACGGTGTTAACTCTTATTCTCATATCTTTATTCATGATTGTACCTACTCCTGTTATCTTATAATCGTCTCCAACAAAAATTACTCTAAAATCATCCGATCAAAAGTTACCTTAACCAGGCCATTTTATCTCACTAATGCCTAGTATATCAATATTATGACGCTCCATTTCCAACTTGATGTTTTCTAATTTTCCAAATATCCCTAGAAATCTCAAATTCCATGTAGAAATTCTCCTATTCTATTTTGATCGAATAGCAGTGTTAGTTCCCATCCGGAGATCCGAACGGGGGACTTTTTTACCTTCGGAATTTTTTTAACTCTACTTTATTCATCATCAAAAATGATACTTAAGAAATATAAAGCAGTAAGTTCTTTTGGCTTTCTGTATCGTAGTTGGTGAGTCAGTTCTTAGAATACGACTAAGTTGCCTGCACCAAATCCTTGAATTGCCGTTAGTTTTGATTAAGAAATCGCCAATGGTCGGTAGTAGCGGTCACTGCTTCCCTCCGCTACCTCCTTTTAATCGCTTCTTACGATAAGCAGGAGTTACTGTTGGCCTATTCTAAGCCCCGATTAACAGAACCTTCCCGACCAAGAGAAGAAATAAAATACTCAACACCGTTAAGCATAAAATTATATTACAACTGGTACCTAGTTTTGGAATAAGTAATCTTAGTCTAAAATGGTTTCATAACTACCTAGAAAATAGAAAACAAAGAATTAAGACAAATAATGTTATATATCAAGAAAGTACTATAATATACGGTATTCCTCAAGATGGTATTCTGGGTCCTATTTTGTTTATATTATACATAAACTCGATATGTGATGTAATTTTGGACGGGAAAACTACGTACAATTACATACAAATTTATTAAACTCAAAAATTTGATATATTCACAAATAATACATATAATATGTTTTGTATTGTATCAGGGCTTATTAGTATGGGGTGGACTATGTAATAGCATATTAAAACAGCTCCATGTCAATCAAAACAATATAGTTCGAATATGTTTAAATAAGTGTACTTTAGAAGACTCGACAAGACAAAACTATATGGATTTGGGCATATTACCAGTTAAATCACTTTACAAAAAAATTTTAATTATGTTCATATTTAAACATCTAATTAGAGGAAAAAACAGTATTTTTCGAAAATAAAAGATAAAATAGGGTACACAATATTTCTGATAAATATGCAAAAAAATTTTTTGGTTAATCATTTGTTGATTATTTAGGGCGCCTACGTACTTTAATTTAATGCCATATAACTTAATAAAAAATATCCATGTATTAAAAGTAGTGTTAAAAATACTGTATATAAATGGTTCTTCTTAGAATTAGTTTACATTTTTAATTTCCTCTTGTTAATATTATATATATGTGTGTTTAATTATTTTAAATGTAGAAGTAACAACTTGCTATTTTTATTTTATATTTTACTTATAATATTTAGTTATAAAACACTTTTTATTTACTTATTAATATGTTACACTCTCGATCCCTCCCTAACAGTTTAATTTATTATAAATTATTTATTAAATTTTTTTTTGTTTGTATATATATATAACCTATACAACTGAATCAATAGTACTTCTAAACCATTCTTTTATTGGTATATTTTATTATTTTGTTCTTATAAATAAACCATTTTTTTTGTATAAACAATAAATACAATCACAATATTTTTATTCTTAATTTTCAACTAGTTGCAAAGTTTTCTCATACTCTTCCTCGCTTGAAAGTACCTGCAAATAAAATAAGTCAATTTAATTAATTTATATATATATGTAAATGTACATATTAAAAAATACTTTTTAAAATTACTACTTAAAATGAATATATGATATACCTCATCAATATTCTGTTTCTAGGTATTAACTTCTGAATTGACTTCCAACAATATCTCAATGACGTTTTCTTCAAATGAATTCATTGCACTGAGAAATTAATTTCCTCTACAATTACTACATATTATAACTGAACACTTGAGCAACGTTTACAACAACGATACCCAGTATTGCATTAATTGGTGCAATTACACGTTAGAATATTTAAAAGTGATTTGGGAGCCGGAGTATATTTTAATGTTATTGTTATTAATCTAAAACTCTTTATTTGTCATTTTTAATCTACAGCTAATTTTTGTTTTCTAACTATAACTGTAATTAATGATATGCATGCAATGAATGTTTGGCTGCTGCTTAAGTCAGTAGTAATATTTGCTGTAAACTTTCACTACATATTGAGTTTTTTGCGAAATAATGTTATCTAAATTAATTTAAATCTTAATTTATATCTTTTACACTTTCATTTTACTATAACAGAATAAACTACTCGACAGCTTAAGTTGTGCTATTTCTACAAAATGAATGAAGAAATTTAATTATATTTTTAATAACTTTTTTTGTTTTTTAAATTTTAACTGAATACATTTTTTTCTCTATTTTCCCCAGTTTTACAAAAATTATATCATTAGTTAATGAAATCAAACCTATAATTAATATAATTAAGTCGATGCAAACATGGAAATTAATCTAATTTTATTCTTTTAAGTTAATAAAAAAAAAATTCTTGCTAGGCATTGTTTCTTCCAATAAAATGTAACAAAACAAGATTTTTGATTAAATGATTTTGTATTTTCCAACACAAATTTTAACGCAGAGTAAAGTGTATTGTAATTACTCGGTTGATGGTTTATGAAAAGCAAAAACAAAATTTGAGATTTTTCATATCATATAGTTTTGGTTATTTCTTCCATGAACACAACCCACTAGGCCCTAGTGACTAGGGTATATCAACTAATGATAAAAACTTACCGATCATCCATTCTAAGACTCAGATGTCTGGAAAATGGGTATATTTAATTGTTACATTTATTTAGGTAGATATTTGTTTCATTTGTATATTGAAGACCGTAATAATTTAATCTTATAATATTAGCTGTAGCCATTCCAACTCGCAGCTGTTCTTCACGCTCATCTATTTTTATTTTATTATACTATTGATTTGTTCATATTTTACAATCCATATTATGAAGACAAATTGAAGTATTCATTTTAACAATCGATACTATAATATTATCTTCATATTTTAACTTTAAACGAACTAAAAAGTATATTTTAGTTTTTTATAATAGTCGTTATCTTTAATTTCATCACCATACAAACATTGAGACTTAAAATTAAACTCCGGAATTGCTGACCATAATTTCCTTTTGATAGGTGATGTGCTATTGGGTCCTGTTTATTTTAGCCGCTTATTATTAGCCAGTGTGGGGCTGCGAGTGACAATTTTCGGTGCGTCCGATGTGTATCACCGTATGATACATACGCGAATATATATCGCGTCAAGCAATTAGTTACTTTCGTTCTTGTGTTTTATAAGTGTACGCGATCT